>PVLD010019842.1:0-35292 GCA_004027595.1 Dinomys branickii
CTCTATTCTAGAACTAATCTTTAAACTCAGTTCATACCCTGAACTAACACAGTGAGAATGGGCCGGGGAGATTTCAAGTCCTTATACCAAGCATCGTAAGTTTGTCCAATGCCCAGCTGCAAGGGGTGGGGAACGGTAATACTGGAGATTAGGAGGAGGGAGGAGGAGAAGAAAGGACCTCCGGCATTGAGGCAATGGGACAGAGCCCACTGGGTCACCAAGGGTGCCCCGACGGGGGCTCGTGCCCCATGCCTGCTCCGCTGTGGGCCCCGCTGAGGGCACCCCATGGACTGGACCTGCCCCCACCCATAGCACGGTGAGGGGGTGGAGCCAGGCGGTCCACTGTGAGCATAGGTGCTTTTCCACCTCCGACCATGGCAGTTTGTATACACCCATGTATGCTATAGCATAGGCTGAGGTAGCTATATCTCTTTCCAAGGCGAGAGTCCAGGGGTATAGATAAAGCCAGGAATAAAGTTATTATCACAGGGAATATGACTGATTGAGTGGTAGGGCAACGGAGATGAGGGAGGAGAAAACTGAATGATCAAATGGGCCATCATCTGTGTAACTGAGTAACAAATATGAAGGTAACATTATGCAGGACAGCATCCAGAGCTATTCCCTTCTATGTTCTCTATAATTTTGTATTTCCTCAATTGTTTTTGTATTAACAGAAGTGAAGATAACTATATTATACAGCATCCAGTGCTAATTCTCTACTATCTTCTCTATAATTTGGTATTTCCTTTAATGTTTATGTATTAAGTAATGTGAAGATAACATTATGTAATACAACATCCAGTGCTAATTCCCTATTATATTCTGTGTAATTTTGTATTTTTGGTATTGTTTATGGCTTATTCTGGTTCACATGTCCCCATTCTTTTGTCTTTAAAATAAAAAAAGTAGTATCAGGATACCTAAAGCTTCCGTGAATACTATGTAATATATTATCTGGAAGTAAACCATTCAGATCTCTTTTGTTTCCATTACTTTGGAATTGCAACTTCTTTGGGCATAACCATGAAATAGTTGTTTTCACAGTTCCATTGTTCCACTTTTAAAATAAAATAAGGTTGATTCCAGTAAGCCAGGAACAGATAAGAAATTCAGTAAAGTATATAACAAAGTCAGTTTAGCTGTCCCCTGAATTCTGTTTTTCTTAAAAACTTTAAGTATTTGTCCTCGCTATTGTTGGGAATGCCCCCATATTGAATTTGTTGAATTGCTGGAGACAATAAAGCACACAGACACCAAGAAATCTCAACAAATCATTTTACTGCTGCAGAAGGGTGCAAGCATGAGGTAGCAGGCACATGGGACAAAGGAGAGCTGGACCTCTTATCCCTAATGCAGGAGAAGCAACTGACCTTTTCCCCATTGGCTCAGGTGGAGGTTCACAATCTATCCAGGTTGGCCAGTTTAAGTGGTGCAAGGGGAGGGTCTGAAGGATTACTGAGAAGGAGAAGCAGGAGGAAAGAGGGTGCAGGAAGTCCTTAGTTATTGATAAGCTATCTTTGGTCTGCAGCTATGTTCGCAGAATTTAGGCATTTCTTGTAATTTAGTGTGTTTGGGAGGGGCCACCCAGGATGGACTAGAGTTTAAGATGAAGACACCCTGTTTATATCCTTTGATAGAAAAGACCTTGTTTTGTACACTCCCCCCTACAATAGTCCTTTCATTAATCTGGAAATTCTTACTCTCTGAGTTCTCATTTGAGGAAAATTTTTGTCTCCAATGACTGTGGTTAAATTTCATTATTACACTGTGGTAGTACAGGACTGAGGGATTTGTTATCTGCCCAAGGGAAAAAGAAACTCATCAACTCACATCACCTGTTACTTACTATAGTTTCACAGAGAGCAAGTCTATAGAGAACGGGACCGAGAAAAGGCAAATTTGAAGGTCAGGTAAAAACGAAAAGATCAATAACAGAGATATCTGGCAAGAAGTTAAGAGTAGAGGAATTTTAAAAACAGGAGTGCTCTTTTGAGCATACTCTTAAGTGAAATGAATTAGACACACACATGTAAATACCACATTGTTTCTCTGGTGTGAGAAACTAAAGGTGTAAATAAGGGCCAAGATATACAACAGCTATTGTGAAATAGGATGGAAATATCCAAATGAAAATGGGAACAAGGGAGAGGGGAGGGGAAAGGAAGGAAGGGAAAAGAAAAAATGGAAATAAAGCTTTTGTAAATAAGGAAAGAAGGGTTGAAGGGAAGGTAGGAGAATGGGAAAAAAAGAATCAAGTTATATCATGTACAGGTACAAACTCCCGATGATGAATATGATCATTATGGACACCCTAAAACGTACTCATAAACTTAATTAATAAGAAATAAAAACAGAAGTGTTTTAGGTATTTGACAGACGAGATCGGGCGCGTTCAGGGTGGTATGGCTATAGACTGTTTTAGGCATGGCATTTGAAAGTTGGCTGAATCCAGAGTTAGTGCCCAAATGGGAAGCTTAAAGACCCAATGCCTTCCTCAGACCTACTGAAACAGAATTTTCAGTTTAACAGGATCCCCAAGTAATTCATGTACATAGTTAAGTTTGAGATGCATTGCTGGACCCACAACCCACATAAATGTAAAAACCACTCCCTGAAACAGGCTGGAGAAAAGATTAAATGGAAAAAAAGTGTTGAGCATTGATCTCACAAAAGTAGCTTAAATTCATTTCTCTCTTTCCTTAAACATTTGTCTTTTAAGAAATAGTTTTTAAAAATCAACTTTCTCCTTGCCTGACTTGAACCACAGAGAATCCCTTTTTTTGTTACAGGAAAAGCCCAATTTCAGTTAGATAAACATCAAAGATGCTAGTTAGTTTCCTCTTCTAATGGTTAAAAAGATATGAAAACAAGCAATAATCAGAAACCCCTGGGAGACTTTGTAAAGATATTAGTTTATCTTAGCACCAACCACCTACAGCCCAGAGCTTGCAGGTCATGAGGTTCACCATTACTTTCAGGCAGGACAGAATTTGAAGTGGACAATTATTTTTAAAAGAAACCTCTATGGGATAAAACATAATCATTTCTCTGACTTAAAGCCTTACATTTAGAAATCTAAGTTGGAAGTCTACTTAATTCCTTGGTCTTTTCTGAGCCAGTTGATGTAATGGAAGGGATCTTCTTTTTTCCTGTTGGTAGTCCAGTTGGGCCCATTAACATGTGCCTACAGGACTGAAAAGAACTAACAAGGCTGGAGAGACAGCAGTCTCTGACTAAAGCTTGAAAATGTGCCTCTATCTTGGAACTGAACTCTCCTCAGTGGACTCCGATTTTTGCTGCCATCAGGTGGTTTCCTTATAGTACAAGTAGAGAAAAACAGATGCTTGGAGACAGAAGTAAAATTAGTTTATTGTTTTATGATCAATCCTTTAGATAAGATAAAGGGGGGAAATAAGTATCTTCAGGAGTTTGAGATCAGCTCATGTTCCTTGAGAAAAACTTGATTCTGCTGTACTTTCCAGAATTCAGTAAGACAACAATATGAGCATTCACTCATTCAGTGTTCACTGAACAAACATTAAAAAGGTTCCTTCAATAGAATACATATTTTATTAACATAATTAGTTATATTATATAATCAATAAATTCATGTGTACCATTTACATATGCAAACCTCAGATGTATGTCATATAAAGCATTTATAAAGCTTGCATGATCTAATTTATGTCTATGTTTCATTGACACATAATTGTACATACAATAAACATGAAACGTTTACTCTGAAACAGATACTGCATTAGGAGTTGATACAGCAGTATGTAAAATGGAAATGCTTCCTGTCATCATAGAACTTCTATTCTGAGAGGAACAGATAAAACAAAAAGAAATACATTTTGGGTCATAAGTATTATGAAGAAAATTTAACTAGGAAAGGGAATATGGAGTCATGTGTATTTAGGAGAGGCTGTTTTACATAGGGTGATCAGGGAAGGCCTCTTTGAAGAGGTGACTTATGAGATGACATTTGTATGTTAGGGAAAGAATTGCTATACTATTTTTACAGTTCTAGATGGAAACATTAGCATTTGCAAAGGACCTGAAACAGAACTCAGAGTTGTGTGCTATAGGAACATCAAAAAAAGGAAAGCATTACATGTTTGATTTTGCCCTAAAATTTACAGATTGAAATCATAACGCTAGTATCCTAGAATGTAATCTTACTTGAAAATAAGGTTATTGTAGATGTGATTACTTAAGTCAAAGTATGTGAAAGTTAAGCAGGATTCTCAACTTGATTATCTTCAGAGACACCTAGGGCAGTAGTGGCAAAACTGTGGCACGCATGCTGCAGTGGGCTGTTTGTATCATTGAAAGCAGAGGTTTGCCATCACTGACCTAGGAGACTAGTAAAGCACACTTCTGGGTGTGACTGCGTGGGTCATAAAGGCAAGAGCTTGAGGAGTGCATCTGCTTCTTGGCCTCATTCTTCTGTGGTATTTGGTATTTCATCTCAGCAACAAGACATCAGCCTACCTTCTGGTTGGGTCAAGAAAAATCTATATACTTTTAAATTGTGCTGTGTTATAAGCAAATTACCCCAAATCATTCTGGCTAAAAGAAAAAAGCACAAACATTTATTATCACTAGGCTCTATCTGACAGACTAACTACCAAATGGTGAGATATAGGATATAGAGTTTTTTTTTTTTTTTTTTTTTTTTTGGCGGTACTGGGGATTGAACTCAGGACCCTGCGCTTGCTAGGCAGGTGCTTATTCCACTGAGCTATATCCTCAGCTCCATGGATGTAGAGTTTAAGGCCTTGATGCCACTCCAAATGGTGTTGAGCTGGGAGGTTAGTTCATATTCTACTTATGCAGAGGTGGAGGTACCTGGACAATATCTTTAGTCATTGTACTTTTTTTTTGGTACTGGGGATGTGTGGTGGGTCAACTTGTAACACTCAGCTGAACTGAATCCATGTGGTGCTGGGAATGGAGGTCTACCTGAGGATTGTTGCCAACAACATAAAAACGAAAACTGGAGAGAAAGAAGTTTCAAAACTGTTGTGAGCTGTTGGTTTTCCTGGGTGCAGTTGGTTCTCCTAAGGAGCTTGTCATACTGGCTTTCCTGATCTGAATATAGCTGTTCTTATCATCAAGGGATCTCCAGATCTTTTTGTTGCTGAGAATAGCTATGGTTCATTTTGGGGGAGCTCTTAGCCTTACTTTGAGCGTCACTTCCTGGCTCCAGTGCAGACCCCACAGCCTGCTAGCACAGATCCTTCATCCCACTGGCAGAGACATTCTAGCTTACACCACTGATCTTTGGGCCTTCCCAGGGCAAATCCATGAAACAGGCCTGCATGAAACATTGTTGTGGGCTCTTGGCCTCCAGTTGGACTTGTAGGGGGGCATTGTCATGGGCTCTAGGTCTTTAGCTGGACTCATGTAGGACATTGCCATGGGATCCAGGCCCTCAGTTGGATTCTTTTGGTCTTTAATGTGTGCACAGATTTTCGGGACTCTTTTTGTGTATGACTCTTTGGGTGACTATTGTAAAATAATCCTATAAATTATGTGTCCTATATTGTTTCACTTGTAAGCCCTGACTACAACAGCATGGAACCCAGGATCATGCATGATAAGCACAGGGTCTATCATAGTGCTACAACCCTTCATTCTACTTACACGGAACACCATTTTTTCACCATGAAGTATTTTTTACATTCCTTATATTAATTATGAACTCTGATATAACATTTCCTAACCTTGGGTTCAATGGATACTATTTGTAGAGGCTCTATGGACTTTGATGGGAAAAATTACCTTTTCATTTTTATCAATTTCTAATGGAATATAGCCAGAATTTCAGTCTTATTACCAGTACCTATGACTTTGTCACTAGTATATATCAAATATATTTTCACATCACATTATAACTGTTGTCAAAATCTTAAAAGATCACTACACTCATCTCTACTTCAAAATTGTGATTATTAGAGCTGCGTCTATCTGTTGTTATTTGCTGGATAAGTAAAGAAGTGCCCATAATATTGTTAAAATGACCATAATGGGCTGGAGTGTACCTCAGTGGTACAGCGCTTGCATAGCATGTATGATGACCTGGATTCAATTCTCAGCACCACGAAAAAAATATTCAAACTGCCCACAAGATTTACAGATTCAAGGGCTGGGGATATAGCTCAGTGGAATAAGTGCTTGCCTAGCAAGCGCAGGGTCCTGAGTTTGATCCCCAGTACCACAAAAAAAAAAAAAAAAATAGAAGATTTACAGATTCAGTGCAATCCCTACCAAAATCCCAATGACACTTTTTACAGAAATAAAAAAAAATCCTAAAATTCATTATGGAACTGCAAAAGACCCTTAATAGACAGATCAATCTTGACCAATAAGCACAAAGTTAATGGCATCACACTATCTGCTTTTGAAATATACTTTAAAGGCATATTAAGTAAAACAGTAAGACATTGCATAAAAACAGACATATAGACCAATGGAACAGATTGTTTTTTGACATAGGTGTCAAGAACACCAATAGGTAAAGGACAGTCATTAATACTAGGGAAACTGAACATTCATAAGCAGAAGAATAAAATTAGACTCTTAACACTCTGTGATATAAATAAATCAACTCAGATTGAGGACTTAAAAGTAAGGCCTGAAACTGCATGACCACTAGAAGAAAGCACAGAGGAAAAGCTCTCTGACATTAGTCTTGGAAAAGGATATTTGGAAATAACCTCAATAAATAGACAGAATGATATCACACTAAAAACCTGTAAGGCAAAGTAAACAACAGAGCAGAGACTGCCTACATAAGGAAAGAAAATATGTGCAAAATTTAGTTCTGATAAGAATTAATAAGCAAAATACATAAGGAACTCAACTAGATAATAAGAAACAAACCATACCAAAAAATGCACATGGACTTGAATAGACATTTCTCAAAAGACATACAAATGGCCAATAGGGATATGAAAAATGCTCAACATTAGTCATCAGACCAATATAAACCAAAACCACAGTGAGGTATCATTTACTCCAATTAGAATAGCATTACAAAAAAAGACAGATGTGAATTGCTGATGTGGATGTTAAGAGGACTTCCCATACATTCTCCTTTAGTAAGGCATTATAGAAAAGGGTAAATTAGTACAAGGTATATTAATTAAAATAGAAAGATATTGACATAAAAACAAACATATAGAACAATGGAATAGATTAATTTTGATATAGGTGACAAGAACACTCCATAGGGAAAAGACAGTCTTTAATAAATGGTGCTGTGAAAACTGGACATTATGGAAAAAAGTATATAGGATCCTCAAAAATTTGAAAACAAAACTACCATATGAGCTAGCTATCTTACTCCTGAGCACATATGCAAAGGGAATGAAATCGGCATGCTGAAGAGGTACCATGTGCAGTTCCATGTTCACAACAGCCATGATATAGAACCAAACTAAATGTGCATCAAAAGATGAATGGGTAAAGAAAATATAAATTATGAAATGCCATTTAGCCTTTAAAAAGGAAGAAATCCTGTCATTTACAGTGAAAATGGAATAAAAATTGTGATTCAAACAACACTGAGAAAGCCTTTCAAAATGGAGTTTGGAAACCATCAAGAGAGAAAGGCTTATAATTCCAGTTGCTGCCTAGGAATGTGACCTTTGGTTAACCTCTGACGATAGGCAGCTAGAAAATTAATTACTTTGTGTGGAGACTCAGCCATGCAGCAAGGGGTTATCAGACTCTTGGTCTAGGGACATCTTTACTACGTAGGTGCATTCCTCTTTATCTTCTGTCACATGGCCTCTGTCATACATAGCATCTGTTCTTTCTGCATTTCAATTGAAGTTCCCTACTTAGGAATTTTTAGTGTTACATAATATTTAGTCATGTAAGCCCCCACTTTTTCTGACCTCTTTAGGATACGCATTCACAGATATCTGAACATGTGCCTCACAAATTGCAATTCCTGGGACCCCAGTTAAAGTCCTCTCTTCACCTTTGCAGTTTCTGAGTTTGGACTGATCGACACTGACAGTATGGATGAACCTGGAGAACATTATATTAGATGAAATAAGCCAGACACACAATGACATGTTGTATGTTCCACAGGCTACATGTGAAATCTTAAAGGTTGAACTCCTATAAGCAGAGCATGGAGTAGTTACTTCCAGGCATTGGGATGATGAAAATGGGGGAAATGTTCATCAAATTGTACAAAGTTTTACTTTGACAGGATGAATAAATTCTGGAGACTTATTGAACAGCATGATGACTATAGTTAATGTGTTATATGCTTAAAAATTTCTAAGAAAATGAAGATTTTCAATGGTCTCACCATAGAAAAGTAAGGTAATGGACATGTTATTTATCTTGCCTTAATCATTTTACAAGATATCCATATATCAAATCATTACAGTCTGCATATAAATATATATGATTTTTATGTCAAGTATACCTTAATAAAGTTGGGGAGAGGAGAGAAGCACACATATCAATATGTCATAATTGAATATTTAATATTTTGATGATTATGTCAACATAACTGACTTCAATGACAATCCCATTTGTCTTTTTTGTATGCATTAAAAATGCAGCAACTCTGAAAAGATATCATTAGCTGTCAAAAGGTGCCTATCACATGAATAAAGTTTAAGAACTCCTGCATTTTTTGTTTGTTTTTTGAGACAAGGTCTCCCCATGTCACCCAGGCTGGCCTCAGATTTGCAGTGATCCTCCTTCCTCAGCCTCGCAAGTGCTGGGATTACAGGCATGCCCCACCACGCCCATCAAGAACTCCTGATTTTAGTTCAGGTTCAAATAGGAAAATGTGAACATCCTAGAATAGCTACCTTTGGGTGTGAATACCTGAGTAGGATTTTCAAATGCTAACTAGTGACTCCTGTGTATTATTTCTTAGTAGGGTAATTCAAATGTTAGCTAACAACCCTCCTGTGTGTGGATTAAAACTAATTTCCAATCTATAATAACGATTGTCTATTAACATGAATAAAACTGGTTTCTCATCCCCTTGGTAAATGTTTAGCAAATACCTCCCTTCTGCTCTCGCTTAGCGCTCCTGTAGACAGATACAATATTTCATTAAATAGTTGATGTTTGAGTCCAAAATGTCATTGGTTGCACAATCCATCACTCAAAACTCCAAAAAAGAAGAATTGCTCTCAGTTAAACTAGACATACTATTAATGGTAAAATTCACCCCAATTTCAGAGGTAATAAAAATGTTTTAGAACTGTGTCTCAGAAAAGATACAGCCTATCACACAGCTGATACTGAAGTGCTTTGAAGTAAATTATAGAAAACATAAAACATTGCACATATCGCAATAGAGTATGGTAAGGAGTGTAGACATTTTTTTCTTCACTAAAGATACCATAAATACAGTTGTCAAGTCTGCTGACCTACCACAAGATGGCGAGAGCTCCAAGGAAACACAGGGAGACTAGTGACTAGAAGTAAAGGCAAGCGTCCAGATGAAAGAACAACCACAAAAATAAAATTAGGTTTGTCTTTTGGGACCCTCCAATAGATTCTTTTCAAAGTGGACAATAATGAAAGGAAAGAAATACTTTAGGGGAGTATGAAAGTGCACGTTTAATGTTTCATTCTGCCTTGTGTGTGCTGTGCTCTGTCCTTCAGACAAGATGCAGGGCTGGGCTCACACGGTTGGTGTAATAGGCAGAGTGTGGACTCGCCGGCAATCAAGGCTACTTAGCATGTTTCATTCAGATCTTTCCTCAGCCACAGGCAGGTACACAGTTTGAAAAGTGGCTCATAACTAGATGAGACTTGCCACAAGTTGCCTCATTACTACCGGGCAACCCACCAGGGTTGAAACTCAGGGTATGAAATAGGGAAAATAATAAGATGGCAAGCTCTGGTGTATTTTTGTGGGATGAGTAGTGAGGAAGATGGTGTCTCTCGCATGCCATGAAGGCCAGCACCACCAACATTATATGCACTGGGTGTGTTAAGAGATATTAAGAGGGCCGGACTCTCATATTATTGCTCAGAATGCAAAATGGTGTAGCCTCCTGTGAAGGAGGATTTGTCAATATCTGGTAAAATGACATGCACACACTTCACTTCCCAACAGTTACTGCAAAGACATAGTGGAGAAAATGCAAACTGGCATATGCCCAATGCTATTTGTTGACATTATCAACAAGGTTAGTAGACAAAAAGAAACTCAGTACATCCACATAATGCAGTAATATAAGATTATCAAAAAAGAATGAAGATAATCTTCTAATCTTTGTATACTGATGGGAATGATTTCCAGACTACATTAGTGAAAAAAGCAAGGTAGAGAAATGTTTTTATACTATGCCACCATTTGCGTAGAAAATAGGAGAAATATACATATATGTATGGGTATGTATGAACACACACACACACAGACACACACATATATGTGTTTTAAATAAGAAACATCAGACTATGAACCAAAATCTATCAAAACTGAAGGAAAGAGCAAACAGGATGCAATGACAGGAATGGATGCTAAACTTCTCTGAATACATTTTGTTGTCTAGTTTTGACTTCAAAATTACAATTAAAAATAAAATTAAGTCATAAGAAATCTCTAAAAACTGAAAACACACTGAAATAAATGAATCTAAATATACATCAAATTTGTGGCATAATCATATAAAGAAGAGAATATTATCAAATAACTTTAAAACAGCATTTTTCCTGCATCTCCCTAATGATATGTGGTCTAAAGATGAGAGGAATCACAAAGAAATCTTTAACTTCTTTCTGTAATCTTAGCGTTAATAGTAATATTGACATTGATATTATTATTGAATAATTATTTGCCATTTTTATTAATTACTTAGAATTAACCAAGTAAGTATAAAGTTAATATAGTTAGAAACAAAAATTGTCAGATTAAGAAAAAAGATAAATTTGAAATAAAGAAGTTAGGTAAAATCCCATACTATTAAATTTGAATTGGAAACGTCATTACGAACTCATGATAGTTTTCTTCTTTTTTCCCTTTTCCTCCTCCTCCTTTTCCTTCTTCTCTCTCTCTCTCTCACACACAAAGTTTATTGTCTTTATCTGAAAAGTCTTTGTAAATTTTTTGTTTAGTTTAGCTCTCAGGAGCCCACTTGAGCTCTGAGGGAGATTGCCTTCTTCTGAGCTATCCAATCTTTCTTCTGAGAGCGAGACATTTGGGTATGATTCAGCGTCTTCTTTTGGACTTCATTCTTGGGCTTCTTCTCATAGACTGGATTCTTTCATATAGCAGTATGAGGTTTCTTAATCATTTCCTCCATTATGTCTGGCATTATGTCGTTCTTTATCACTGAGAGAATTGTTCGTTACAAACACCTTCATCTTCTTCCATTAGGTAACATAATCTACAATATTCTGGTCCATGATGTGCTTCTGATGGACTTCTGCATTAAACTCCTTGCTCTCAGAATCATAACCAGGGAATCATCTGTTCCTCCATCCTCAGCTCCACTCAGGGGCCCAAAAACTTTATTGCTAGTGGTACATCTGGCAAGGCCTACATCTAAATAGCAGGTGAAGGCATCGGGTGGACCATTAATGCTTTCTACATTGTATTCATAGCCAGTCACCTCCAGATCACCTTCATTGATCTCCATGCCAACATACTGTAAAGGCTATGAGCCAGAAGCATACCAGTACAAAATGCTGCAGTACAATCTTTCAAGCCAAAATTCACACCATAGTTTAGTATTTGGTGGCAGACTATCATATTTCCCTCTATATTGGCATAAGCAACCTGACAAATGATATTTCCATTGTTAGCATGCTCATGAACTATCATTGTATATTTGTGTATGCTGGAATATTTTTATCCTGGATCATTAAGTGATTCTGAATGCAGTAATCAGTTTTATCCTTTCTTCTCAATTTGACTTGGTATCTGTTAAAGTAGGCTTCATTCTTGAAAATTTCAACAAACCTCATCCTACAGAATAGAGACCTTGTGGCTTGACAGACCTGCAGGCCCAGCAGTGCTACGGAAGGAAAAATTGTTTTTATTTTTTAAAATTATGCTCTTTATAGTACTTTCCATTAAAAAGTGTAGAATCAATGCCAACCAAACAGCAATAAACTGCCTTTGGCATGCAGACGTTGGTCTTTAAATACCTGGTCTTTAAATTCCTACTGAAAGGAGGTAGAGTGCTAGGGAAAAACAGCTATGCAAATACGGGCAATAAACATACAAGATAAGCCAGGGAAATCATGTAGCAGGAAGCAAGAAGCTATCAAAGATTACTGGGATTCAGTCAAAAGGACAAAAAGGAACCTCTTAAAAGAGGATTCCACTGGCAACTGATATGACAATTTGTACATAAAATAATGAACATCCAGTTTTCGCTCACGTGTGTTAAGAATGGCATTGCCATCCTTACAAAAAATAGAAAGCTGGAGATTGCTAAACATGATAAAAGAGGCAGTTCCAGCATTCTGTCCTTCCACAAAGGCATCTAGTAAGCTAACAAACTGTCAGCGGCAACTTTCACAGAACTCTGGAATCTAGTAAAAATTTTGCACCAAAAAAAGGAGAGCTTAATGAAGAGAAAAGTTGTCGTATCACAGCAAGAGGGTACTGCGCCAGTTTAAACTGCCTGCTTCCCAGAGGCTCCCTCCCTGTCAGAGCGGTGGCAGCTGTGAAAACAGCAGCTTACACTCTTAGTGAAGATTGCTTATGCTGGAGGAAACAGTGCAGATGCTATTCTCAAAGAATTGTGTGTGTGTGTGTGTGTGTGTGTGTGCGTGTGCGTGTGTGTGCGTGTGCGCGTGTGTGTGCGTGTGCGTGGGTGTGCGTGAGCATACATTTTGACCATTCTGATCGTTCTCTGAGGGTATAAATGGAATAGTACAAGGACTTGCCTTCTTTTCAACTGACTTTGAATGTTCCAAGGGCAGCTCATTGTGAGGCATTTGTCAAAAGCTTTTCAAGGCAAAGGTATTGGTTTCAGCAGCCTGTGACAAGAGGTAGCAACTCGTATAAGCAAAAGAAAGACTGAGAAGCATGGGAAGCAAGGAGTTGGGAAAAGAAATAGACGGAGTCCCAGCGTTCTGGGAGGCTGAGATCGGAGGATCCCAAGTTCAAGCCCAGCCTGGGCAACTTGGCAATATCCAGTCTCCAAAAAAGAAGGAAAGAAAGAAATACAGAAGGGAGTGGGGACAGAGCTCGGTGTGAACATCCTGGCTTCAATCCCCAGTGCTACTGTAAGGGCAATTTTAAAACTTGTAACTGGACATTGGATTCAAGGACGGACAAAAACAAAAGAGCCAGTTCCCATAACGAGAGAGTAACAAACCTCAGCCGGCCTTGCGGTTATCAGCACCAGCTGCAGCTGCTGGGATTAATGTAACTCGTCAGGACAGGTAGCTTGTTCAATTGTTTTGAAGACTTATCACCTAGAGTGGGACCCGAGCTCAGTCTTAGACGATGATTGATTCTCGCTGTTCACCCTAGCCCTGACCTCCCAGTTAGAGGACAGTAACCCCTAATTAACTTGCTTACAATAAGTCTGCCGAGCAAAATATGACAAAACAATAAATATATAACTACTTACAGAATATCCTCTTATCTGCCTTTTGTACTTCCTTCTAACAACCTATATAAGTGACTGTTTAACCCCAGGACGGAGCTGATGATTTGGAACTGGTTCCCATCAGCCTGCTAATGTAAATAAAGCTGTCTGCCTCCCAAAATTCCTTGGTGCTATGTGTCTTCTATCTGATACAGACTGATTTATATGGCCCCATTTAACACCACAAACGAAAAAAAAGGTAGAGGAAAGCAATCCCCCATATAACCAAGGAAATGAGAAGGCCATCCGCATACTGTGGGTTGAACACACTCTTTGTAAGGGCCTGAGAAGACCTTAAACTTTCACTGCTGGCTTACTCTCAGACTTTGCGCAACCAGAAAATAAAGCCTGAGGCAAATGGCTAAGCACTTGAGGAGGAAGCCCCAACCAAAAAAAGAAACAGAAAAGAAAAGCAATGTATACTCCTTATTCACAAAACTGGTAAGAGAAAAAGAATGAAGCATTTATCCTATCTTTCCTATGTATACTGTGACTCAGAGAAATCAAATAGCTGATGAGAAAAGGTACCTATCTGTAGAAGAATTCTAGCTAATACATGAAAAAAATTGTCTACATTACAAAATCCACCACTTTGCAGTTCTTTAATGAAATAATGGATCTAGGCAATGATTATTTGGTATAAAGTTCATGGGGACCTTTATACTTAGGAGGGGATAAGCTGGTATCACCTGAACCCACTGATGAATCTTACCATCCATCAAAATGAGATCAGTAAATATAATGCACTTTATCACAGGGTGCAGTAGGTCATATTATAGTGTCGCCTTTCTGGTGTGCTTGTCCTAAACCTGACACTGACTCTAATCAAACCTCTACATCTATTAGCCCTTCGGAAATACAGGAGGCAAAGCATAAGTTAAACAATACCACAAGGAAGCAAATGGCCAAATCCAGAGTGTCCATTTGCAGAAAAGAATGACCATTTCTTCAACAAATACTGACATAGAAAAGGGAGGATGAACTATTAGAAAATAAAAGAGAATTAAGAGACTGTATCAACCAAGTGCAATAGGTGGACCTTGTTTGGATCCTGATTTGAATAAACTAACAGTAAAAAGACATCTTGAGAACAATTGTGAAAGTTGAAATATGGACTGAGAACTATGAAATTATTTTTTGTTTGGTTGACCTGATGATGGCATAATGGTTATGTTTTACATCAAAGTAATTTCTGTAAAATTTCCTTTGAAATACTCTAGTTGGGAAAAAGAACATATGGTTAGAAGCTGAGTGAAATGAGATTGGCAAAGTGATGATTGTTAAATTTGGGTGATGGTATGTGGGGTTTCATTATATTATCTCATATTGTTTGAACATTTTAATAATAAAAAATTGGAAAAAGAAGTTTGTATGAGAAATATGAACCCTAGATTCCAGTATTGAATTTATCCTTAATAAGTGGGGTAAAGTGACGAAGTCACTTCGTTACAGTAGCTCAACTTTTTCCTCAGGAACACAGAAATAACCACCAGTTGAAATTTATTGTGTCTATCCTACGCTCAGAATCACACCAAATAGTCCAAAACAAATAAAAGAACTATACATATCTTACCTAGTCTCCTACCTATTCTTGGAGCACCAAGGTGGAGATAGGAGAAGCAGCAAAAGAAAATGGGGCTTTGGGAAATGGAGAATACTATAGAATCAGAAAATGATCACTTTTAGCACCCCTCTGCAGCAATAATAAATTAAGACGTTGGTGTACATTTACACACTTTCTAGACATTTTTCTGTGGATACAGTATATACTATATATGTCTTTTAAAATTAAAATTTGGACTATATCTGTATGTATTCTTTTATAGTCCCATGTATATCTGTGTGTGTGCTATTATACCCCATGAGTAATCGTGTCAGGTATATAAAAACATTATAGATGTCAACATTACCTACTTTAGTGTCATTTTCTGCCCACAGATGTTTCATTAAGTACAGCCAACCTTGTAATGAATAGGTACCACATGTGCCAAAGCGATAGTCATCTCTGGTTTAAAGTCTTGCAAGTAGTGTGGTTTCTTATTTTATCCTCCTCTAACCCACCCTTCACACAAACACCAAAGTGATATTCCTGAAGTACTCCTAACCAGATCATTCTTCTTCCCAGAAACCCTCAGAGAAAAGGTTATGTATTGTATGACCCCATTATATGACATTCTAAGAATAACAAAACTATAGAAACAGAGAATGCATCAGTGGTTGCTGGGGGTTAGAGGTATAGGAAGGATCTGACACTAAATGGTTAGCACAAGCAATTCTACGGGGTGTTGGAATTATGCTATGACTTGAATGTAGTGAAGATAGCATAAATCTAAATGTGTGTTAAAATTCATAGAACTGTAGATTATCTCAAAATGACAGTTTTTCTTTATGATAACTTTTTAAAGTCTCTAATAGATCTTCTGTTTCCTACAGATTCAAAATCAGGATGCTTAGCCAATACATGTAAGGGCCTTTTCACTTCCCCCATCTCCCAGTCTATCTTTCCTACCTCATCTCTGACTGGGCCGCACTCTTAAAATACTATAATTCAGCTATACTGCCACTACTTGCTGTTCAGTGAATGTATATATATCATGAACTTTTACACATCTGTGTTTTTGCCTGAATTTTCTCTCTGCTAAAATACACCCCTGCTCACTACCACCAAAGGAATTCCCACTTAACCCCCAAGATTTAGTTCAAATTTCATATCCCCTGTGCACCTCTCCTCATCTCCTCAGTTACAACTGAATCTCTCTTTTCCCCAGTGCTCTGCCAATGCTTTGTTTATTTCTCATTTCCTGACCCTGCTTTAGTGATTATGCAATAAAACAGCAAACCTTGCCCAGTAGTATTCACTACAGCTAAGCTTTTGCATTCCTTCCATCCCTGTCCTAGTACCCCATGCCTTACTGGGTTTCTAGGTCAGGCTACACCCATAGATTTCAGATGTGCCTTGTTACTCACCTTTGCATACTTCTGATCTCAGCTTTCAAATTCATTTTTAATGAAATAAATTTCTACTTTTCTACTTTGGTGCTTAATTCCAGGCTTGAACCCCTTAAGCACATAATTTTCCTTGCCACTCCAGAGGAAGTTTTAGTTTTCTGGTAGGTTATGCCTATGCAATCAACTCTTCTGTTTGAGAGACAGAGAAGCCTGTCCAGTAGATACGGGTACTTTAGTGTTGTACCTGGTGGGAGGAATGTCTCATCGGTGAGTGAGGCAATCCAGTAGGGAAGATCCAATTGAGCTATGAGCTAGGCTGAAGTTGGTAAAGTAGAGGAAGGGAAGATAATTGGGTCAGGGAAGACGTTATGACTGGAGCCCAAACTCAGTACGAGTACATGGAGGACAGGGAAACTCTACAATGGATCAAACTATTGGCTTGTTTAGGTAATATTCTGGGAAAACCTAGTGCACAAAAACCGGCTACCCAAGGCAGAGACGCAAAAGACTGAAACAAGAGATAGAAAAACCCAGAATTGCACTAAATGCAACTTATTAGGGACTTGTAGATAGAAATATGTCTTGGTTAGCAGCAAAACAGAAGGATCCCTATATTTCCTTATAGGAGGAAAGGGCTTATGTACTAAGCTATACAAAAGTGAGCTATATTCAACTGGAATATATGACAGTTTTCTCAGAAATTTTTTAACATGTCAAGCATCAGTTAAAAACAGTTCAGGAATCAGTTCTAGACTGGAAACATTCAGTTATATTAATGACTTTCTTAGTCTATGGAATTTGGAATGCATGTTAGGGTTCCCTGGTGGGCAAGATGGCAGTTAGAACCAAAATGGCAATTGTCATATCAAGCTGGATCAGGGTCTCTACAGGTAAATATTAGAAATGAAACTTTTGGCCCTTTCCCCCCCATCTAGGTAATGTCTGAATGGACCTGCCCCCATTTACAGTGTCAAAGATAAATATAAAATGCTGACTTTGGTTCTAGCCAGTCTAGACCATGAGACCTAATATTTATGGGAGGCAGTAGGGTAGAATGGGAAAAATGAGCTTTGGAAGATCAGAAGGGTGAGAGTTTAAACTCTGGTACTTTGTCTTAGTAGTTTTGTGACCTTGGGCAAATCACTGTAAGCCTCAGTTTTTTCATCTAAAAGACAGAGATAGACAACATCTACCTCACAAGGTCATTGTGATGACAAAATATTATATAAATGATCCAACATGGACCTCGGTATTTAGTAGGCACTCAAAAGGTGATAACCAGCTTCTTTTAAGGGTACCTATAATAACTTGCCTTGTATTTCTAGTTAGTTATATAGAGCATGTGTCTTGCTCTATAGCTCGATCTTAAACCTCTTGGGCACACGCACTGTGTATAATTTATTTTCATGTATTTTTACTTTTCAAATAAATGTATTTGGGGCTTGAGATAAAGCTCAGTGATAGATCACATGGCTAGGATGCACAAGGCCTTAAATTTTATTCCCAGTACCACAAAAAAGTAATATTTTTAATGATTATGAATGTCATATAAAATTATATAAAATCTAAGTATTGCAAAATACTCAACATAGAAAAAATCAATCATCTTTCTCACCTCCCGAAATTAAGACCTGCTGGCAAAAATTTAGAACATTTCTCCAGCTCCTCTCAACCACATTTTTGATATTGTTTTGTTTCATACAAAAGTGGAACCATTGTTAAAGTATGATTCTCAAAATGTAAAAAAGGGAGAGAGAGATTAAGGAAGAGTTTCACACAAAGGAGGGTGAGTATGTGTATAAGTTCTGTGTAACTCATTGAGGAGAAAACCAGCAAGATGGTAAATGCAACTCAAAAAAGGATATGTAAACTGCTATTTTACATATAGTCAATCAAAAAATTCTAAAATAAGATGTTAAATTTTCACCAAAGTTGGTTAATGTTCTACAGTGCAATAAGAACCAAATCTTGGTACCTTTTGAAGGGTACTATTTAAAATATACTTTAATATATGGCTTTATTTCTATAAACATATCTTTGAAACTATAATTTTAAAACTGAGATAGTCCTATTAATTCAGTTGTCAATATTACCACAATGAATTATTTCACTGAGAAATGCTCTGCTCCAGGTTTTTATTTTTATTATTGCTAATAAAGTATGTGTTTGCAGTACATAAAGAGTACATTCATTCTGAGGATTTGTGTGTGTGTGTGTGTGTGTGTGTGTGTGTATAATACATGTCAATTCCTTTTTTCACCGTCCCCCTATGTTCGGTAAACTGCAATGACCCTGTAAAAGAACACAGCCACCCTGAATTTGGGGGGTCGGAGTGGGACGTCTTGGACTCCAAAGGAGAGTCCAATCCAGTTTATTGAGTTGAATCTCATGCATATAGTACGGGGTGAGTAGGACAGGTTTAAGTAGAGTGAGATGAAGGGGGGCATGAGATTAGAGGACTGAGTATGGCTGAGTATGTCAATTGGCAGTTGGGGTGGATGTGCCAGGTCCTAGAAAAGTAGACATTGTTCCCTGGGCTCAGGCAGCTGGGAATCAGCCATTCTAGAAACTCAGGAAGCTGGGGTTGGGGATATGAAGGTCACACCCATCACTCTCCACCACTTTTTTGCCAGCATCAGATTCATTTATTGACCTTATGAACCCCTATAAAGTTAATTACTATAGATACAAATTAACAGCCACACTAAGAGGCTAAAAAACAAAACACATAATACAATTACACTAAATCAAGATACACTTTTAGATACATTGTCCATGCTAGACTACAATAACTTTTTTCTCTTTTTTCTTATTGTCTGTTTTTATTTTGTTCTTTACTTATGTTGAGTTCTTCATATGACAGAAACCATGTGATATTTAAACCTGTGTCTGATTTATTTCACTTTACACTAGGATGCCAAGGTGCATCCATTTTCTTACAAATGTCTCAAGTTTAACTGTCACTATGGCACACTAGTTCTTCCTTGGGTATTAGTACCACTCATCAGTTGATGGATATATAGGCTGCTTCCAAGGTTTAGCTTTATGGATTGTGTTGCTATAAATATGGGTGTGCACACATCCCTGTGGTATGATGTCTTTAACTATTTGGGGAAGATCTTCAGAAGGAGACAAGTTTTTAAACAAGATTACTTTTAAGAGAAGTTTTAGATTCACGGAAAAACTGAGATGAAGGCATAGAGATTTCCCATATACAGTAGCTTTTGCCCTACACATGCGTAGCCTCCCCTCTTAGCAAGATTCCCCACTAGAATGGCGCATTTTTACAACTGAGGAGTGAAACTACATTAACACATCATTATCACCTAAAGCCCATAGTTTACATTAGTGTTCCCTCTTGTACATTCTATGGGGGAGGACAAATGCAAAATATGTATCTTTGATTGTAATATCATACAGAGAATTTTCACTGTCCTAAAATGAACCTTTGTGCTCCATCTATTCATCCTGTACTCTCCCGTCCCACCCCTTGTGGAACCTTCTTTAGGAGGATAGAAAATAATATCACTGCATTGTATCAATTTTACAGAATTGGAAAATGACTTGAACCCCAGACAATTATGCTACAGTGTGATTCTTTCACTTAGAGAGTCAGATGACTGTCAGGCCTGTTAGAACATGTTCTTAATGTGAGATTAAAGTATTAGCTTTTGGTGCTGCTATAATAAATTACTATAAGCTCAGTAGCTTAAAACAACATACACTTATTCTCTTACAGCTTTGGATGTCAGAAGTTAGAAATTTGTTTCAGTGGGCTGAAATCAAAGTGTCGGTGGGATTGCACTCCTTCCGGATGTTCTATGAGAAAATGTGTCCTTGTTTTTTGCAGCTTCTATAGAAGCTTTTGTGTACTTTTGGGCCTGTGTCTTCTCCTTCCATGGTTAAATCCAACAGCAGAACATCTTCAGATCTTTTTGTCTTCACTGCATATTACCTCTCTTATAATGACCATTGTGACTGCATCAAGCCTATCTGGGCAATCCATTTCAAGGCCAACTGATTAGCAACCTCGATTCTTTCAGCCATGTAACATAACAGATTCACAGATTCCATGGAGTAGAATCTGGGTATCTTTAGGGTGTGTGTATGCATTAGGAGTCATTCTATCATGCTCCTGTTTCCAAATTTCGAATCACATTTTTGGAAGGTTACTTGTCAATATTTTTCAAAATTAAATAAGCACACATCTTATCTCAGAATTTTAACACAATTATGGAATTTCCAGAGATCAACTGCTTGCCCATGGCTGAAAATTTGTAACCATATTTTCATCATTATAAAGTGGTACAATGAACATCCCTTGTACAAATCACTTTGTACAATTGTGCCTTTGCTTTGTTTTGTTTTACAGTACTGAGGACTGAAGACAGAACCTTCACCCTGAGCTACGCCCTCAGCCCCTTTTTATTTTTAGCCAAGGTCTCACTTAGTTGATAAACTGCCCATGTTGGGTTCCAACTTGCCATTCTCTTGCCTCACCCTCGCAAAGCATTGGAATCACAGGTATACACTACCACACCCAGCTTACTCTGCTTTCATAGGACAAATTCCTAGTAGTTACAATTCCAAAACAAAATATATGCCCATTTAATTTTTTAAAAAATCAACAAATCACCATCCAAAAATGTATGCCAATATTTTGCATTCACAGCAACAGAGCGACTGCTCATTCGCAACATTACTCCAGATATTTAGGGTTCATTCTTGAGTCTTTCAGCATCCATATATAGCACTTTGAAATATCCATACAGGTTTTCCTGGCACAAAATAAGAGATAATGATGTTTGGTTAACTAAGATAAAACAATGCAAATCCATGTATAAAACTCAGAGGACCTGTCCTTGCAACATGGCATTGGTAACACATATTATATGTAAATGTGTCTGTATATTAGAAAATACAATTAAGATTTTATTTTCATGCATGGTATATGTTCTTTTCATACTTAGTTTTTGTACCTCACACAGATTGGCATCACTATTTCTTTTTCACATGGACTGTGCTTGTTCCCAAGGCCCATAACATATTTTCACTATGTAGCCCAGAGGCTCTAATGTCCCCAGTGTGTGACTGATTGGGTCAATCCTTCAATATGTAAGGAATAAGATTATGAACATGTGTGTTCTCTAAAGACAATAGGAAAGCACAATAGCAAAAGCTTCAAAGAATAGGGATTCTCATTTTTTGATAGATGTTTTGGAGATTTCAGAGTCAGCTGATTTTGTACTAAAAGATTTTTAAAATACATAGATCCAAGGTCTCAGATGAAACATCCTGGTGAACACCCAACCCTAGGTGCCTGCCCAACCCCAAGAAGTGGCAATAAACTACATAATGCCAACAACCCAAACCTTATAAGGTACAAGTGTAATGGTACTAGCAAAAATGGCACTAAAAGTTTGCCTAGGCTCTCAGGACTATGGTAGCGGAGGAGTGGGCATTAATCTCCACCATCCATTTCCACTAGAATTAGGAGTCAACTTCTCAGCAGCAGTAAGGGTATTGCAGAGAAAGGAAGTATAAATGAATGGGCTTCAGAACTTCCTTGACCAGTTTCTGAGGTTAAGGCTCATACAAGCCTGAATGGTCATTGCTGCCCCCAGGTTTCTTCCCACAATCAGGGTTTGGAAGGTACATATTTAAGAACATACATGAGAAAAGTCCTGAAACTAGAAAATGGACCCTTTTACCATCCTTCCTCACACTCCCTCAATACCAATCTGCAAGTGTCTGCAAACATTCGCTTTTACCCCAGTTTTTTTTAGAACTTGACTCTTCTCTCTTTAGAGGGAATTGAGTGGCGTCTTCTAGTAAGAAATGATTGTAAAACTGGCAACGGTGAAGCATACCTGTAATTCCAGTGCCCTGGAAGGCTGAGACAGAATCACTGTAAGCTCAGATCCAGCCTGGGTAACTTAGCGAGTGAGCAAAACCGTGTCTTACCTGGGCATGGTGGCGTATGCTTGTAATTCCAGTACTTGGGAGGCTGAGACAGGAAGATAACCACCAGTTTGAAGCCAGCCTGGGCTACATAGTGGGTTCAAGTCCAGCCCCTGAACTGCATAGCAAGACTATGTCTCAAAAAAAAATCTATCTCAAAATTAAAAAAAAAATTAAAAGAACTGGGGATGTAGCTCAGTGCTAACTAGAGCCCTGGGTTCAATCCTCAATATCAAAACAGAAGTGTTCATGGTAAATAATGTTTGACAACAACAGTGTATTTCAGAAAATATTTCTAAAACTACTAACAGCAAAATAATTTCACAAAGACCAAAAAGGATCTGTAGGCTTGAGTAATGATTCCCCTAAATTAATTAACCAATCATTCTATAAACTGTGGAATCTGTGTGCCTGAGACCTAATGCTGTCTAACACTGTAACTTGGGCCGATCACTTAACCTCTCTATACCTTGAAACATGTAAGCAGGGAGGGTAATAAAAATACCTACTTGATCAGAGTGACTGTGAGAATGGAATGAAGTAAATATATGAAGCACGTAGCACTATGGCAGGCATAGAGTAAGTGCTTGTAAATATAAGCTCTTATTTAATTCTCCCACAGTGCCTCACAGTTATGAAACTATGGTCTTTAAAGTATTTGAGAAGTAAATGAAATTGACAACTATTAGTTTATTTACTGTGATTCCATTTCCATAATATGCTAATTTGCCTATACTTAGCCTATCAAATTCCCAAGAATATGAGAATAGCTATTGTTGCAGTGGCCTATGTCTTTTCCTCAAATTTGATAATTCTGCCTTCCTTTTCCAGAAACCATCCACTGGCCCCATCTTTACCTCCTTTCCACTCAACAAGATTTATTTCTCACACATGTGCCCTGTGTTGCTTTAAGATTTCAAAAGGGAAAAAGAGAATGATCGATTAGTGTTTACAAAGGGGAGAGGGTGCCTACATTGTTCATCAGCCCAGATTGCACAGTTCCTTCTGTGTATGAGGGAAATGTCTGTGGAATAGAAAGGCCACCACCTAAAGGAGGTTCTGGGAGCTCATTTGCATAATATATCAATAGAATCTCTTCTCCTTGGGTGGGGGAAGCAGGTTTTTCAGGTTCAAAGCTACCTCACACCCTTCATCCTAAACGCTATGCATTCCTAGAATATTAAGTCATCAAGGCTGGGAAGACACATGAAGGGTAATTTTTGCCTGGTCTAGTACTGAATCACACCTTTCCACCACGTACATCTCCATTCCAGGTCAATTAGCCTGTCTGACTCAGTGTGTGTGTGCATGTGTGTGTGTGTGTGTGTACGTGTTTCTACAGTATCTTCCTAAGTAGCTGATTCATGTGACTTTTATAGACCAAATTACTGTTCTTAACTGAGGGCATGTTTATCATTGGGAAGAAATTCTTTCCTTGAATTCTACAGGGACAGTGTTTTCTTTTGCAGGTCTGACAGATTATTTCTTTCAAGTTCACCTTGAGTAACAGAGTCAGTGTGAGCTTTATATACCAAAACCTAAGTCATTTCTTCATTATGAAAAATGGAATAAGAAAATCTGGATTGTGAAAAAAAAGTCTCCACTGTTCTAAAATGTACTAGTCACATTCCCATCACTAGAACAAAATTCTTGACACCCACATTTTAAAGAAGAAAGAGTGGTTTTGTCTCACAGTTTCAGAGTTTCAGTCTATAGCCTATAGGCAAAAATGGCATTCAGGAGGGGCATGGCAGAGGAAAGCTGCTCAGGTCATGCTGGCCAGGAAGCAGAGACAGAAGGAAGGAGCAAGGGCTGAAAACATACGCTTCCATGGCACACCCCTAGTGACCCAGCCCTTCCAGCCAGACCCTGCCGCCATGCGTGAGATTGGGGGAGGGGCATTTTAGAACTAAACCACAGCCCAAAGTAAGAAACTACATTCTCCCCTAAATTAATTAACCAATCCTTTTAGCTCCAAACAGCAGTGGAAGTTGGGAAAACCACATTAGCCATGTCAAGAAATGAGAAAATTCCAGTTAATAGCCCTACTGCTTTAGAAGGAAAAGCTCCCTCTGACATAATGTCCTGATACTGTATGAGAGAAGTGGAGAATGACCAAACATACATTCCTAGCATGATCACCAGAGTAAAACTGCATGGGGCTGGAAAGCTCAAGGTCAGATTGTTTATAATTTCATGAAGCACTGTGGTGGCCACACCTGGTACACACTAGTGGAGTTCTTCTCACTTTCTTGGTCTGTGAGGGACAGTCATTAATTAGATAAATGCTGGGATACTTGGTTCCAGTAGGCAGCAGCCATAGTAACCTCAAATTCTTGGTTACTTTAGAGGCATTCAGTTGATGTGTCCACCAAAATACCCAACTGACATGCAATATAAACATGGAGATACATGGTGATGTGGGAATGATCAAAGAGTTGACAAAACTATACTACTTATTAAAAGTAAAACCTTGCAGGCAGAAGCCAGTTCTGATGATATTTCGTGTGGTCTAGGTTCTCATTGGCTTCACTTTACCTTGGAAGTATTAGACAACAATTCTGACCCCAGGCAATACGAAGGTGACATCCCAGCCATTGCTAGTTTCTCTCCCCTAGAAAAGCAATGCAATACTCAGGACGATAGCAGACACGAAACCGTCTCCATTTCATTCACACACCAGAAACATTTTCAATTACAGTTCAGCTTCCCAGAGATCAATGTCAAAGAGTAAGAGCACAGAAAAGCTGGGTGGGAGGAAATCCATATAAATGAAGCAGTGAGAGATTTCACTCAATAATTCCACTTGACAAGATGGTGGCTCATGTATGTTCCTAAGAAGAGTCATTCTGGCTTATACCCTGAAGGAATTCTACTCTGCACACCCTCCTTGCTTAATGACCATGAGTAAAATTCTAATGGACAGCTCTTTTAGCAGTGAGGGTTTTCTTTTGAGCCAGAGCTTCTCATTCAAATTAATATTCCAGACACACAGACTCCATAATAGTCAGATTGTTTCCTGGGAGGTATCCATAGTTAGCAAGCTGTGGCCTCCACTGATCAGCCAGGAGATTCTGTGCCTCCAGTTTAGCAAGGAAAAACTCAGTAATACCTTACGCAAATGGGCAGATGTGAAAAGTCACAGAGATTAAGGTGCTCGAAGGTAATTTATCCCAGCTGACTTAGGTAGGAGTGATATGAACAGTATTTCTGAACCTTCCAACTATATAGTGGATATTGTTGGTGTTATGGTTTGTGTCTAGGTGTCCTCTCAGAACCTCATGCAGTTATAGGGGTTTTTTTTTGAAGTAGCTGAATCAAGAGCATGTGATTGATTGGTAGCGCAGTCCTGGGATTAAGGGTGGGTGATTGCTCGATCAGTCTACTGATCAGATTGGCACTGTCCTAATCCCACTAGACTGGACACAATATAGGGGGCAGAAACAGGCTTGTCTTGCTCTCTTATTGAATTTGCTGTCTTCTGCTGCCATGAACTGTTGCCCCTCTGCCATGTGTCACCCTGCCTTGGAACCAGCAAATTATGGACAGAAACCCTCCCCCAAACTGTGAGCTAAATAAACCTTTCCCCCTTTAACTTTGGGTGTTGGGTATTTTGTCTCAGCAATGAGAAGAGTAACCAAGATACCTGGTATCTAAACATAAGAGTAAATATTGTTTTTCCATTTGTGTGGTATTAGGCATTGAACCCAGGGCCTTGTGCATGCTAGGAAATCACTATACCACTCAGCAACATCACAGCTATTTATTGATTGACTGATTGATTGCTTCATTACATTGCGCAGTCTGGCTTTGACCTTGTGATCCTTGTGATCCTCTTGCCTCAGCCTCCCAAGTAGGTGGGATAACAGGTATGCACCACCATGCCTGACTAGCAATAAATCTTAAAGAAGTAAAACCTATTTTGGGGTCACTGTTTCTTCTGATAGGCTGGCAAAAACATGTTATGTTGATTAGTCACCCAAGAGTCTCATCCTTGCCCCCAATTTCATAGCTCTTCTTGGCAACTCTCAACCCATCCCATGATACCCAAAAGACAGAATCAGACAATGCTTTGTCTTGTTTCAGGTTCAAAAGGTGGCGCTGAGTTCTCAGCCCTTCCCTGACAGGGCTGGTGGCAGCAGACACAGTGGAGATAATCCACTACATTACGAGTAAAAAGTGAGCGCAATGGGTGCAAATACTGGAAGAAAAGGAGCATAAAGACAATGGAAATCAGATATGCAATAATGAGTTGCAAGGCAATGAGAGAATGACAGTAATTCAGTAACACTTTAACTCCAAAGAACTTGAAAACCAAGACCATTATCACATTTTCTACCAACCTCACACTATAGTGTAGGCCCATATGTCCCCAGTTCTGACCTTTGTCAACAAGATCTCTGTCTGCCAACCTCAACTGCAATGCTGACCAGCAAGAGAAGTTGATGCCAGCATAGAGGATGGTGACTGAAATTAGCACCACCAAAGTACCAACCCGGCTGATGTTTTTCTCAATATTATTGGGCATCTGGGCACCACTTTTCCAGAACTTAACCCAAGGCTCAAAGAGGATGATCAGGAAGTTGAGCACTAAGAAGGGCACGGCTTTCAACTTCAAGGTGGCTGAAAAGAGCACCAGAATCATAAGGCGAGAAGTAATCTCCAATGTCCTCCAGATGGTGATGCAGAGGACTTCTAGTGGACCAAGGCGAATCTTGTAGTCATCATACTTGATCTGGATAGCCAACATATTGCAGAGGGTAGCTCCATATGTGACAGATGTCAAGGAAAAGATCATTAGCACAGCTGTAAAAACAAAACAAGGAACAGAAAAGAAAAAAAACAAGCCATCAGTCACTGTGAATGATGAACCCAGAGGTCCAGAGTAGTGATAGGTAGGACTTGAGAGCTTCATTTAAGAGTAAATTCATGTATGATCATGGCTATATAAGCAAACAGAATGTACCTGAATAGACCTTTCCCCAAATATAGCATATAAATGGCTAACAGATATATAAAAGGGTATTCAACATCATTATCATTAGGAAAATGTAAATCAAAATCACAGTGAGGGTTAAGGATGTAGCTCAGTGGTAGGGTGTTTGCCTATCATGTGGGAGGCCCTAAGTTTGATACCTAGCACTACCAAAAATAATCACAATGAGATACAGTAAGTCTCTAACTTGCAAATGAGTTCTATTCCAAGAGTATATTGCTTTGCACTTCCTAGCAGTCCCCTCCATATCACCACTGGTTTTCCTCTTGCTTTCAGACATCCTGGGCTCTGATTACTATCACACTGTACAATAAGCACACAGCAGCACAACTGTGACAATGTCCAGCAGACACATGAGCTACTTCCATGACTTGTTCACGTCTATGAATATTTTTAATGCAAGGTCCCTTCATACTTGTGAAAGTCTGCAACTCGAATGTTCCTAAGTCACAGGCTTAATGTATTGCCTCACACCTGTTAAAATGGCCATAATAAATCTTTTTACAGTTTGAATAGGATGTGGAGAAAAGGGATCTTTGGTATACTGTTGGTAGGAATGCAAACTGAAACAGCCATTATAGAAAATAGTTTGGAGGTTCCTCAAAAATCTACAAATAGAACTACCACGTGATCTAGCAATCCACTGCTGGGCACATATCCAAAGGAAATGAAATCAGTACGTCAAAGAGATGTCTGTACTCTTGTGTTCATTGCAGTACTATTCACAACAGCCAATATATGGGAACAATTTAAACATCTGCTGATGGATGAATGGATAAAGAAAACATGAGGTATATACTCTCCATCTCTCTCTCATGCAGTTGAATGTTATTCAGCCACAACATGAAATAAATCTTGCCATTTTTAATAATGTGGATGAATTTAGAGGACATTACACTAAGTGAAGTGAGGCAGACTCAGAGAGATAAATGCTATATTATCTTATTTATATGCGATATCTTAAAGACAGAAAGAGTAAAACAATAGTTTCCTGGGGCTGGAGTTAGAGAAAATGGGAGATTTTTGGTCAAAGAGTACAAACTTTTAGTTATAAGATGAATACGTTTGAAAGATCTAACATAGCATAGTGACTATGAAGATAATAATGTATTGATGACAAGGTATTGAATAATTGTAATTTCCTAAAAGAGTAGATCTTAAGTGTCTTTATAGTAAATACAAAAATGGTAATTATGTGAGGTTATGAATACGCCAATTAGCTTGGTTGTGGTAATCATTTCACAATGTATACCTATATCAAAACACCCCATCCTAGACCTAAAATATACACAATAAAGCAAAACAGCATGTACAGAAATAAAATGCAAATAAAGAAATCAAAATACTTGATGTGACAAGCTTTTAAATTAGTTTTTCAAGATCTTTTAGGCCAGAGATGTAGCTCAGTGGTACAGTACTTGCCCAGGTTCAGTCTCCAGGACCACTAAATAAATAAAAATAATTTGCTATTTTTCTCTATTTTCTACTTTAATAATAGTATAAATACACAATAAACTTTTTTATAAATTGAAAAATCACCAACATGAAAAGAGCACATATAAACATATATTGCAGACCTACCTGATAAAACGAGATTCTGAGCAAACATTGAATGAGCCAGAAAAAAATGCTACCTAAAATATCCAATCTCTGAGACTCAGAGAAAATGCCCTTTCTAACTGAAGTCCTTTCTTTGATGTCTACCTTCTTCAAGGAACTAATCTTGTCTGTGATCCCATAACATTTAACTCTAGTAGTATGTGTCAAAAGTATACTAGAAATCCCATGAAGGATTATTTATTGCTGTATCCTGAAAGTCTTACACACTTCCTAGAACAGAGTAGGTGCTCAATAAATGTAGAATTAATGATAAATTGACTTTATAAGGGCATCATAAAATATCTAGGATTAGAAACCCTTAGCTTGTGCTGGATATCATGGGACACACCTGTAATCCTAACGCTCAGGAGGCTGAGATAGGAGGATCACTTCTAACTGGAGGCCAGCCTAGGGTACAGAGTGAGCTTAAGGCCAGCCTGAACAACATAGCGAGACCCTGTCTCAAAAAAAAATCCTTCACTGTGTGGGAGCTTGTGGAAGTTATTGAATATCTATGCGTTCAATTTCTTACTTTCCTGAGATAGTATAGAGTTGCTTGATTATATTTGCCATTAGCAATGCCAAATTATCACCCCCATACATTACTATACTTTATGATTCTCCAAATTTCCAACAGAGTGGTTCAAAAATTTTAAATCCCTGTCATCCCATGGCCTCTATAACACTATATGTCACAGTAGAATCCCAGAAGGACTAGAATGCTCTGTAACCCACTTTACTTCATCCTTAACCACAAACTACACATGTGACCCTTCCATTTTCTTCCAAATTATACTGATACATATGTCAAATGATAGTGATTACTAACAAAGATTTCAGAGCTTTTTTTTTTAGAGACAGGGTAATTCAGACTGGCCTTGAACTTGCTATGTAGCCCAGGCTGGCCTTGAACTCACAGAAATTCTCCTGGCTCAGCCTCCCAAGTGCTGGGATTGCAGGCATGCACCACAATGCCTAGATTTCAGTGCTCTTAAAGAAAGTGGAAACTTTAAGGAGTGCTTGTTCAAAAGAAAAGCTGGAGCTCTCTGTTCCTGTAAAAACAGTGGATCCAAAGAAACCAGAGCCATAGAGATGTATGTCAATTTAACCTGCAAAAAAGTGGAGCTTTCCCCAAGAAAATAAAAAAAAAGGAAGCATAGCTCTGTTTCTAAGATCTTCAGCTATAAGTAGAGCGTTGGACTCTCAAAGACTAGAATCTCAAAGTGACTATTCTTGACTTTCTAAACTGCTGAGTCCTATCTGAAGAGTTGATGCCCTTTGTGGAGCTTAAAATATCAGAGCATATATCTAGCCAAGTGAGTGATTCTACCCCTTAAATTTGAACTCATTTATTGATGTAGCATAGTGTAATAGGAGGAAGAAAACCCGATGGTTCTAATAAATGTAAAAACATTTCCCATCTGTCTCCATACAAATAGACTCATGTCATAAGAGGTCAAAATGCTGCTGTGGTTAAAACCATGGGCTCTGGAGGCAGATGCCTTAAATTTTTATTCAATCTTTCCATCTATTATTAGGAGACTTTGGGGAATTTACTTAACTTCTCAGTGCCTGTTTCCTTATCAGGAAAAAAAAAGATAATAACCTCATAGTATTATTATAAAGGTTAAATTAAATAATTATGTGTAAAGAACTTAGAGAAATGCCTGGGACCTAGTAAATGCTAGCTGCTTCCTCTTCCTCCTCATCGAGATCCTCATCCTCTACTTCCTATTTCTAAAAGTTTAGTAGGTGCATTTATTTTACCTGGATATTCTTCTGGCACTTACAAGATCAAATTATTTAAAAACTGATAGAATATCTAGAAATAAGCCTTACAAAAATGAGCAAGACCTATAGCAAGAAAAATATGTAATTTTATTAATATAAAGTTAAAAATACTAAATGAAGCTAGGCATGGTGGTACATGCCTGTGTTTCCAGGATTCTAGGAGGCTAAAACAGGAGGATTATTACTTTGAATCCAGCCTGGGCTATTTAGTAAGATTTTGTCTCAAGGCAAGTATTAAACACGTGTTGGGGCTGTAGCTCAGTGCAAAGGCCCTGAGTTCAAACCCTAAACTGCAAAGAAAACAGAACAAAATAAAAACGTTAATGGAATGGAAGTGTATCATCTTTTAATATGAAATAGATTAATCTTATACTCCAATAACAAATATCTTAATGTAACTCCAGTCAGAATTTCAATGAAATTTTTCCCTTCTCTTTTTTTTTTTGGCAGGGGAATTGGCAAATTGTCCTGGAAATTAATTGGGAAGATCAGAATAAATTGCTCAACCAGTTAAAGAGCTATGAAAGACCTTTGTAAAAAAGGCACAAAATCTGAAATCAATACAGAATTTTAATACATAAAAATTTAATACCACAAAATGCCAAAAAATACTATAAAGCTTGTTGTATATATTAAATATAGTGTGTTGCACATATATTTCATAGATATGCACACTTAAAATGTGCATATAAAGATGAAAAATTATACAAATGTATAAATACATGATCTTGCACAACAGATAAAAGGTTAATAGTCAGAATAAACAAAGTCTGCAGTCCTTTTTTGGAGAAGCCATACACACAGGTTATATATATTTATAGTACTATAGTTAAAAGAAGTCTCCAGTCCTAAGAGATAACAGTTTCCAACCCTGACATATATTCTGCAAAACGTTCCTTTAAAATTGATGGGGAAATAAGGTCTTTCCATGAAAAGGATCACTTCAAGATATTTGTGGCCACCAAGCCAGCATTACAAAAAATTCTCAGTGATGTCCTAGAAAAGGACAATGAAGCCACCAATGCCAGCAAGTCAAAAAGAATGAGGGCACCTGGTAAGACAAGTAGGTAATCAAAAGGGGGAAATGAGGAAATCATCAACAGACAGATAATGTGATGACAGGGACAAGTCAGCACCCCTCAGTAATAACTCTCAATGTGAATGGTCCACATTCCTCAATTGAAAGACATAGATTGGCAAAATGTATCAGAAAAGAAACCCCAACAATATGCAGCACACAAGGAATACATTTAATTTAAAAATACTCACAGATTAAAAAATAAAAAATGAAAAACAATATTCCACGAAACCCAGAAAAAAGCAGGAGTTGCTATCCTAATTTCAGAGAAAGTAGATTTGAAAATCAGAAGAGATAGAGGAAATCACTGTATATTAGTTAAGGGAACAATCCAATAGGAAGAGTTAACAATTATAAATCTATACACTCCAAATACTGGTATACCCAATTTCATTAATTTTTAACAAACATTAATGGACACGAAAAGTCAGTTAAAAACCAATATAATAGCAATAGAGAACATCAAAACTGTCACAAATGGAAAGATCAAATAAACAAAAAATAAAATAGGAAATATCAGAGTTGAACCAAACCATCAAACAAATGGACTTAATGAATATCTACAGTGTTCCAACCAATAGCAGAATACACATTCTTCTCAGCAGCACATGGGACTTTGTCTAATATAGACCATGTACTAGCCAATAAAGCATGCTTAAGTAAAGAGAAAGAAAAAAGTTAATGTAATCCAGCATAGACAATGTATCTAAAAGTATACTTTGATTTAGTATAATCATTTTCTGTGTTCTATAGTTTTTTTGGCCTTTAGTCTTGCTGTTAACCTGTATGTAAGATAATTAACCTTATAAGGACTTATTAGATAAATAAATGAATCTGATATGGGCAAGAAAGGGAGGCTGTAGAGGGAAAGGAGAAAAAATGAACTGTGATATGCTACATACATGTACCAATTCTATACAATGACTGTAATAATTATGTGTGTAAATATATACTAATAAAATTCAAAAATTCAAAAAAATAAAACAGAAGGTAGGTTAGTGGTTGCCAAGTGCTAGCAGGTGACTGATAGGACTTGAGTAGTGACTGCCAATACATATGGCTCTTATTTTGGGGTGATAAAAATGTTCTAACATTGCTCCCATACCTCCATGACTACACTACAAACAAACATACTGAATTATGTACTTTAGATGGTTGAATTGTGTAATATGTGAATTATATTTCAATAAAGAGGTAAAACTGAAAGAAAAAGTAAGTCTAGAAAGATACTCACAGAATGGTTAATGGAGACTATCTCTGGAGTATGAAATTATATTTCATATTTTATATCTATTCTGTGTGGTTTTCAATTTTACCATAATCATCTCTGATTTTTATAATTAAAGATAATGATTAAAAACAGTATTACATGATCATGATAAAAATTTAAAAATATATAGAAGGATTTAAAGTAATAGTTTACTGATTTCTCAATACCACCCTCCAAAGGTAGTTTATTTCAAAGCTTTCCAGAATTTCTTTTGCATATGCAATTATGTGTAGGTCAAGCAGTTTACGTATGCATGCATTACTTTGTAAGGTATACATGTTTAATTAGGTGACGTAATGACCCTCCAATTTTTCAGGGACAAAATGATCATCATTTCCACAAAATTTTCTCCTGAAACTACCATCAATACCACGTATGTGAAAGGGTGCAAGACTATTTACACTCCATGAACAATTCTTAGTGGAGAAAAAAGATAAAAGGAGGCAAAAATTTCCCACTTGCGTTTATTTAGGACGGGACTTCCCAAAAAGGGTCACCATCCAGTAACAAGGAAATGGTCAAAAGCTGTATTCACATTCATAGCAGCTTCTGCCCAAGCAGAAGAAGTAAATTTCAGGCTGTTAACCCTCACTAAAATCACTTTTATCTTGACTTTGAAAACACTGACTCACATTTCAACTGCTGCTAGAAGTATTATTCATCTCAGGACTCATCTTTTACAAGTGGGAAATTAAGGTAGTAACTGCTTTGTACTTCCTTCAATATCACAGAGAAGTTCAGATCTTGAACAAGGCCTGACTCTTTATCAGTAGTCATCTCAGCCAAGGGAAGAACAAAGCACTCTGGAAAGTTCACTCCAGCTCTGAGGGAGGGGGGACCTGTTTCCATAGATACAGGGTAAGCTCAGCCAGTCAGCAGCTTCAGGGAGAACCAATCAACCAGGCCAACAGTGCTAGCCCCAAGAAAAGCCCACAATTACTGTCAGATAGAAAAAGTGTATAGGGCTTTATTTAAAAACAGTGATTCCTTCCACAGAGCAGGCTAGAGTTGGAAGAGAGATCCAGTGTAGCACCAATCATATTTGGAAGGGTTTAATCTGGATCCATTTTGGGAAGGGGCTAATTGTTTAAGATCTCTAATCCAAAGAACAACTTCACTTCTGGATTTCCAATGTTAGCCTAACACAGTGACTGGGTAGGAGAAAGACAAAAACAACCATTACTAGAGGGTGTGAACTAAACATAGACCCCTGAGAAGTTTAAGCTCAGGCTGGAAAGCACATAAGGACCCAATCCCCTAGGTCAGAAGACAAGCCCAGTGTGTATGGCTTTAAGTGGCAACTGGGGATGAAAACACTGGCTTTAAATGCAGTGGTCTGCTTGAACCATTGGCCTGCTGTCTGCATTCATCATAGAGATCAGTGGTATGATTGCTTTCCTCATCTACCAGTAAGATCAAGGATATGCTTCAGCTTACTACAACCTAAGGTGTACAACAGAAGGGCATCTGGAACAGGATGAGCACCTCAAAAACCCCCAGGCCATAAAGCTAGGTGTAGAAAACTTGACTTGTTGGATTCTAAAACATGGATGCTAGAAAGAAATCAGTCACACAAAAATACACAGGAATTTTCATTTGGACTCATTTCCTGTTTTTCTGCCCCTTCACTAGCTTTTCTGGGGGTCAGGCTTTTTCCTATTTTTAAATCTTTTTTTTTTTTTACCGTATTTTGATATTAGGTAATTTTTCTTTTTTTATTTTAAAAAGAAAAGAACAAAAAATTAACAAACACAAAGACATGAACAAAACAACACAAAAACAATAAAAGCAATACAGAATTTCAAAGAAGGTGATAGGAAATTAACAATGGTTGTTGTATTACATATTGTTATCTTCAGACTGGTTACTCAGATAACCAGATACAGGCACGTAAGACTGATCAAACAATTAAACATTAACTGTTCCTTTCAATAAACCATAGAAATTAATAGTACAGTTATTTTAGCTACTTTGTGTGTGTGTCTATGTGTATATATATATATATGTATATATATATGTATATATATATATATATAATTTT
>PVLD010019843.1:0-15327 GCA_004027595.1 Dinomys branickii
TTGGTGTTTTGTTGTTGTTGTTGTTGTTGCTGTTGTTGATGTTTGCCTGTTTTGTTTTTTGTCTTTGGATTTTTGGTTTTTGTGTTTTTTCTGTTGTTGAGAGGATTAATTGTCTGACTAAATTTGCATGTCTGTATATGGGTTTATATATTTACACTTCGAAGATATCAATGGATAAAGCAATAACCACTGTTGAGACTATATCACCTTGTCTATAGATTAGTTGTGATTGCACTATTTTTTATGCTAATTGGTGTCTGTTTGTCAATATGTTTTTGTACTTTTATTTAAAAAAGAAGACATTTACAAAAATAAAAAAAAAAGAAAATCCTACAAAGGAAATACAATAGTAGGTGGCAATGTGAGTCTATAAAGGAATGAAGAACCCTAGAAATTACACCTACCTGAGTAAATAAAATGATATTCTTATTATTTAAATCTTTTAAGCCAGGCATCGTGGCATATGGCTATAATCCTAGCAGTCAGGAGGCTGAGGGCAGGAGGATCACTGTGAGTTTGAGACCAGCTGAGGGTACTGTTATGGTTGATATATTGTGTCAATTTGGAAAATCTAGAGGTTTAGCTGAGTGACTCAGGAGGAAGATGGGGTGCTTACTTTGTAAACATCCTGAGCCTGTGGAAGAGGAGGGCATGGAGATTGTGTGAGAGGTTCACAACCCCTGGGTGGGGGTAGGCTGTTTACAATGTAGGGAAAAAAAGGAGGCTCCTTGCAGCCATTCCTCCCTTTTGCTGGTTGTTTTACTGTGCTCTGCCGCCATAAATATTAGCCCTCTGCCATGTGCCACTCTGCTTCTAAAGCAGCCAAATATGGACTAAAACCTCCACAAACTATAAGCTAAACAAACCTTTCCTTTCTTCATTTTAGGTGTTAGATATTTTGTCTCAGCAACAGATAAAAAATAACCAAGACAGTACAAAGTGAGTTCAAGGCCAATCTGAACTGCATAGAGAAACCCTGTCCTGAAAAAACAAAAACAAAAATCCTTTTGAAATGGCAACTGACTGAAGAAAGCAATGATATGGAATGATAACATATGTATAAATTACATAGTAAAATAATTGTTTGACATTTGAGAATGGAAATAAGGAAGTACATGACTCCATAAAATGCTTTACTGTCACTTGATGGGAAACTACGATAAATTGAAGATGTACACGATAAGCACTAAAGTAACAACTTAAATAAAAAAGATGTTACTAAGAAGCCCCTAAAAGGCATCAAAATTAAAGTGTAAAAAATAATATACCATGTTAATATTAATCAAGAGAAAGCTGAGATGGGTGAATCAATATCAGACAAAATGCATTTTAGAACAAAGAATATAACTAGAAATAAGGTTTCATTTCATAATAATAGTACAGGGGTTGATTGATTAGGGTGCAAAAATCCTAAAGGCTTATGTGCCCTTTGACATGCTTCAAACTATCAGAAGTAAAAATTGGTGATGAGATATGCACAAACCAACAGCTGAAGATGATATTAACCATGCTTCTCAAATGACAGAAAAAATAGATTAAAACATCAGTAAGAACATTGAATACTTACGAGCACTACCAACCAACTTGGTGAATTTGACCTTTATAAAACATGTTATCTGCCAACATAAAAATATATATTCTTTTTAAGTAAATATGGGACATTTCTGAAAACACTATATTTGGACCATAAAAGACATCTTTAAATTTTTTTTTAATTTTAAAAGTAAAAGAACAAAAATATTAACAAACAGACACAAAGTAGCACAAGAACAGTACAATCAAAACTGAATTACAGACAAGGTGACAGGGAATTAACAATCGTTGATTACATATTGATAACTTCAAAGTGTATGCTCATAAAAGACATCTTGATTTAAAAGAATTCAAGTCATACTAAGTATGCTGTTTCACAGTAGTGTTAAAGGTCAATGCCAAAAAAATTTTGGAAACTAAGTAACATGATTCTAAATAAATCCTGAATCAAAAAGAAACCAAACAAAAGAAAAACCCAACATATTAAAATTTCTGGATTCAGCTAAAGCAGTACCTAGAGACAAATTTATAAACATGTCACCAATTAGGAAAGAAGGACAGTTTCAATCCATATCCCATCTACCATCTTAAGAAACTAGAAAGAAGAACAAATAAAACTCAAAGTACACAGAAGAAAAGATATAATAAAGATCATCATAGAATTTAATAAATTAAAAAAATAAAAGCAATAGACAAATCAATAAAATAAAAAGTTCTTTCAAAAGATCAATGGCACTTCCAGGAAGATGGCGACCAGGTAAGCAGCAGAGAAAGATCCTCCCAGAGGATTGCCACCCAAACACTGGAATATAGCAACATGAGAAAGACAAGAAGGAGAGAAATGGGTCCCGTGGACCCAGGAAGGATTTGAAATGAGAATTGAAGCTCTCAGAAAGAGCAAAAAAGACCTCTACTGGAGGAAAATCTCAGAGGGCTGCCATAGCAGTTAGAGGAAGAGAAGGCGGAGAAGGAGGGAGTCACCACTCCATATACACCTTCAGCCGGCTCCTTCATTCAGGCACATGCAGCTTCAGCTTCAGAGGCCCATGCTTGAGGGAGCCTCCTGACTCTGCCAGGGCAGAGCGGAGTTCGAGAGCTGGTCCAGAAATGGAGTAGAGAAAGCACAGCCCGGAAAAGAGGCAACAGTGGTCAGGAGGTGTTGTCAAACCCAGTGTGAGGATGAGAAGTTAAAACAGCCACTAAAACAGAATCCCCACTCTGCAGCAACCTATCTAATCAGCACCCAGACTAAAGCAACCCACCACACCCAGCTATACACCTGCCCCAAGGCCTCCTGCCCCTCCACTGTGTGAGCAATGACCAGGAGAGAGCAGCAGAGAGCAGAGGCAGTGACCCCAGGGCCACAGCAATTCCCAGGAATCCAGCCAAGAACAAATGGGAACTGGAACACGGCAGTAAGAGAGCTGCAGATGGAGGCGGACCACATGACTCCACACCCTTCTCACTCCAACACCAAGTAGGAAGCTCGAGCTGAGTTACTGGGCTTCAGCTCCCACTCTGAACTCCTTCTCTGAACACCTTGAGTCTTGGTAGCCCGAGCACTCAACATGTGTCCCTGACAGCAATGGGCTGAGTCCATGGGCTTCAGAACTCACCCTAAACTCCTAATATGAGCACCAAGAGGGACTTCATACTGCTTGCATATATGAACCTTGTATGAACCCATAACGATAAATTACACAAAAAGCAGCGATCCTGGAGTCTGAGAGACAACAACATACTCTACACAGGGGACCCAAGAAAATCCTCCAATTCTCTCCTAGAACTAATAACTAAACTTAGTACACACCCTGGACTACACAGTGAGCATGGGTGGGGGAGACCTCACACCACTTGTGCCCAGCATCGTAAGTGCGCCCAATATCCAGCTGCAAGGGACGGGGAGCAGCAACACTGGAGATCGAGAGGTGGGAGGAGGCGAAGACCTGGAACTAGGGTGCAGACCCGGTTCTCTAGCTGGTTGGGGACAGCCTCCAAAGAGTCATAGGTGGCCTGGAGGGAGACACTAGTGGCCTATGAGGGGACCCTGGGGGCCTTGACAGGGAGCTCAGCAGCCTGAGGGGGGAGGGGGCTCCCTCCAGGCTACATGAGAACCCTGAAGACTTGGACGGGGCCTCCGGCAGCGTGGCAATGGGGCAGAGTCCAGCGGTCCTCGGTGGTGACCCTGTGGACTTGACTGGGCCCCCTGGAGTGCCTTGCCAGGGCAGAGTCTGGCAGTCCACTGGGGCAACCCTAAGGACTTGACTGGGCCTCTGGACAGGCTGTATTGAGGCAGAGCCTGGAGGTTTGCTGGGTAACCCTGCCTACTCAACCAGACCCCCGATGGCCTTGAGAGCTTGTCAGTGGGGGCTTGAGCATAGTGAATCTGGTTCCCTTCCTACCTACTGTCTTTGAGGATGGGTGCTTTTCCACCTCCTGCCATAGCAATTTGTGTACACCCATGTTTGTTACAGCATAATTTGAAGCAGCCATGTCTCTTCCCAATGTGAGAGCTTGAGGGAGTAAATAAACCAAAAAGTACAGTTATTATCAGAGGGAAAATGACTGATTGGATGGTAGAACAACAGAGGGTGGAGAAAATTGATCAATGGAATGAGCCATCATCTGTATAACTGAGTAACAAATATGAAGGTAACATTATCTAAAATAGCATCCAGTGTTAATTCCCTACTATCTTCTCTATAATTTGGTATTTCCTATATTGTTTTTGTGTTATTCTGGTTTATGTGTCTCCATTCTTTTGTCTTTAAAATTTAAAAAAAAGACCAAAAGAAACAAAAGATCAATGAAGTCTATAAGCCATGAGCTACATAATAATTTCAACTGATCCAGAAAAAGCCTTTGAAAAAATTCTGCATCCCTCCACACAGTTAGGGATCTCTGGAGGAATAGAACAGTATAAAATAAATGTATGATTATATAAAAGTATTTACTAGGTAGGCTTACAGGGTCAGAAGTGGAGCAGCCCCATGGCCTTATGTGGAATCAGAGGCAGAAAAATCCCAAATGTCCATCTGGGCACTGAAAGGGTGAAGGGTCCGGCAACAGTCAGATGTTGAAGACTTGGAAGCTCACTATAGTGTCACCAGTGCAAATCTCTGTCCAAAGGCTGAAGAGTCTGTGTTAAAAGGATGAAGATTCTGTGCTGGAAAGCTGAAAAAATGAGATCAGCATTCAAAGGCATGGGTGAAGACTGGAATTCTTCCAGAGTAGGGGACATTTCTTTTTTCATTCCATCCAGGCTACAAGACAAAGACAAAGCCAGTACAAAAAAAAAAAAAAAAAAAAAAAAAAAAAAAAAAAAAAAAAAAAAAAAAAAAAAAAACCAAAAACTATAGACAACCAACGCATTGGTTATGCCACTTACCTCCAGAGTGAATCTCCTCCTTAGATTGCTGGCTTATGCGTCAGTCCTCCACAGACACACACAGGACTTTACTAATCTGCTAGGCAGTTCTTGCTCAAATCAAGTTCACATATCACAATTAACAATCACAATCCATAAATTTTTCAGCAACCTTGGAGTAGCATCTGATAAAGGCCATCTATACTCTGTATGTTAGCATTCTACTTACTAGAGAGAAAGAAATGATTTCCATTAACAACAGATATGAAGGTAAGGATTTCTTCTCTCATCAATGTTCATCAATAATATACTGGATATTGTAGCTATGAAACCAGGCAAGAAAATTTAAAACAAACATACAGATAGAAAAGAAAGCAATAAAACTGACTTTTTGGGTAAATTCCTTAATCATAAACACAATAAAGACTAAAAAGAAATGCTTAAAACTTGTAAAAGGCTAGTAAATTTGCAGGACTCAAGAAATTAAATTTGTAACTTTAACATTCCCCCATCTCCAAGCACAGATATTTTTCTTGAAGAATTCTATCAAACATTTAATGAAGAACTAACATTCAATGCAATTTCTTCCATAAAATAAGAGATAGGAACACTTCAAATGTATTTTATGAAGCTATTGGTACTCCTCTAACAGAACCAGACGAAGACAGTACAAAAGAGAAAACTATAAACAACTTATTGGTTATTTATACAAATGTAAAGTTCCTTAAAATATGTTAGCAGATAGAATTTAGCAATGTATTGAAATGATTATATACCAACAGCAAGTGGGATTTATTTCAAGAATACAAGGTTTACTTAATAATCAAAAATCAATCAGTGTAATCTACCATTTTAACAGATTAAGGAAAAAATAAGGTGCTTATGTGAGGCAGAAAGACATTTTAAGAAATCCATTACCCATGCATTAAAACATTCAGAAAAATAGGACTAGACAGGAATGTCCTCAGCTTGATAAAACTCTTCTACAGAGAACCTCCTGCTAATATTGTACTTAACAGTGAAAGACCGAGTTTCCCTAAAGACTGGGAGAAACCTAGGATGTGGTCCATTATTCGTATTCAGCATAGAGCTGGATCACTGCTTCAGTCCAGGCAGTATAATAATAAAATAAAACAATCAGAAGTAAAGGAAGAAAACTGACACTGGCTATAGGTGATGTAATTGTTTACAGAGAAAATCCCAAGCAATCTACAAAAAATCCTGGAACTAATAAGTGAGTTCAGCACAGTCAGGTCACAGGGCAAAACAGAAATATTAAAAGTTGAAAGATTTATGTGATCTGAAGAGAAACCAGAGGATCAAAATAGAAATATTAAAGAATGAATTGCACTTCTATATCCTAGCAATGACCACATGGACACCAAAATTTAAAATATAATACCATTTAAAAATTGCTCAAAACAAATAAAATACTTCAGTATAAATCTAACAGGAGATATATAGCACTTGTGTGTGTCAAGTGTAAAATGCTGATGAAAGGAATCAAAGATATCTAAATAAGTGAGGGAATATAGCATGTTTGTATTTTAGAAGACAACATAGTAAAGATGTAAACTCTCCTTAAATCGAAATGCATGTTTAATGCAATTTCTGTCTAAATCCCCAAAGGACTTTTTTCTAGCTATTGACAAAAAAAAAAAAATTAAATTATATCCCAAAACTAAAATAGTTTAAAATTTTTTGAAAAAGAATAAAGTAGAATAAATCAGTCTATTGTTTATATAGCCAAACAAAATGTACATCAGATCAGGAGTTTACCTCAGATATTATATAGTGAGTTTGATCTCAGCCTCGGCAACTAAATGATCTAGTGAGACCCTGTCTCAAGACCAAAAGAAGAAAAAAAAGTTTCACAAAGGGCTGTAGATGTAGCTCAGCACAAAGGTTCTGGATAAAATCCCCAGTAACACACAAAGAAGAATATATAATGAACCCTCACAACTCAAATGTAAGGAACATCATCTCACCTTTAAAATAAACAAAAATTGAAACAGATACAAGAAGACACACAAAGTGAGAAAACCAAACATCATCAGTGATGTGGGCGATGAAAATTCACACAATGAGGTACTATCATATGTTTGCTTTGGGGCCAAATTGAAAACACTGATATCAGCAACAATGTGAACCAGTGAAATTCCAGTGTTGCTGGTGAGAATTTAAAATGCACAGGCATTATGGAAAAGAGTTGAGTTGTTTCTATAAAATTAAAAATACATAGGACAATCCAGAGAAGCGAAATCATATGTCACACAAAAACTGTATACACCTAACAGCACTGTGCTTAGAGCATCTTTAGTCCTAATAGCCTGAATTCTAAACAACTCAAATCCCATCAACTGGTGAGTGGATAAGCAAACTGTGGTACATCCATGCAATAAAGTAGAACTCAGCAACAAAGAGCCATGAACAAGGGAGACCAGCAACTACATGAATGAGCCATGAATGAACATAATGCTAGACACAGAAGAATGCAAGATGTATGATTCACTGTACGTATGTGAAATTCCAAAGAGCCAAATATAATTGATAATCTCAAAAAACAGAAGATTTGCTGCCTGGGTCTGGAATTGGGAGGAAGGGGTTGGTTTGGAAGGGGTTCCTGGCATGATGAAATGTTCTCTTGTGGTGATTGTGATTTGGGCCACATTCATAAAAATGCGCATTTAAAATAGACACGTTTTGAGGGGTGTAGCTCAGTGGTACAGTGCTTGCTTAGCAATGTGTAAAGCCTTGAGTTCAACCCCCACTACTGAAAAAAGTTAAAGTAGATATATTTTGACACGTGTAATATATACATAAATGAATTTTGGTTTTAATCAATAAGGTTGCCTTCAAATAATTTTCAGTCTTTGATAGAACAAATAAGGAAATAGAGTAACTGAATACTATATTTGATTATGATAGATGTGAGAGAGGAATAAAAAGGATATCCTGTGAATATATTATTCTCAAGTGTTCCTAGTATATTTTTAAAATTAACAATCTTATGACTTACATAGGAAAAAAGGAATACTAAAAGAGGAGGATTTCACTGACATATTTACATATTGCAATGCAATAAAATAATAAATGGGCTGCACAATAATAAATAAAAGTCACTAGGAAAATTAAAAATGCCATCATAAATAAAGCTTAAGTCAAAAACAAAATCACGCTGCAACTACAAGCTAGAAAATAATTATAACACTGTGCATTAAGACTTATGAGACTCCAAGGTACTACTCAGAGGACAATTCATAATTTTAATGTTGTTCATTATGAAACAAAGAAGAATCAAAATAAATGAGCTAAGCATTTATTTCAAGAAGTAAAAAAAAGGAAAATAATATGAATTTAAATAAAGGAGAAAAGAATTATCAAGATTAAAATTAATGAATTGAGAAAAATTAAAACAAGAGTATTGATGAATTCTAGACCTGGCACTTTAAAAAATGTTAGCCATACAAAGCTCTGGCAGAACTAATCAAAAAGAAAGGGAGAAAAACATACAGAAAAATAGTAAATTAATATTTTTGAGTGGGCAAAGCAAAGACTTCCAAAAATTCTTTTTCATAAAGCATTGAGAAAACAAACAGAAGTTGTCAGAATCAACTTTTTTTCAGAACTCTGAAGATAAACTAAAGGCTTGCAGTAATGCAAAAAGTGTTTATTCAATTAAAACAGTTGCATCTTGACAAAAGCAGCAGGCTTGGTGGTGTTTGAATTGTTTAATCCAACAATCCATTCTTGAGCACTGAAGTAACCTTAAAAACCAACAACCTGCGTTGCAGTGAAAACCAGAAGCAGTCTGATAGCTACCAAGGGCAGCAGAACAAGGCTGGAGCTCCTTCAGAGCCTTGCTCTGGATGAGCGTTCATTATTTGGCCTTTCTGGTGGCCCCTGGAGTATCCCATGGTCAGGGCCATCTTTATTTGCCCAGAGTCAGTCCTTGCCCAGTACAAAAAGCCCCTTTCCCAGAGCTGTTTGCCAAAAACAATTGTAGCCAATTGCTTGACTTCCTGGTTTTCTGAGATTGTTGATTACAGTTGGATGAAACAATAAACAAAACAAACACGCTTACACAAGAAAAACAATGTATTTATGCTTGTGTATCTGATTTATTTCACTTAAAAGTATGGTCTCAAGGCACATCCATTTACCTAAAAATGACTCAAATTTATCCTTCTTTATGGCAGAGTAGTAGGGTACTGTCTATAAATGCCACATTTTCTTTATACATTCATCTATTGATGGACCTGTAGGACGTTTTCAAGATTTAGCTATAATGAATTGTGCTACTATAAACATGGGTATCCATATGTCAGTGTGGTATGATGCTTGTAGCTCTTTCAGGAGCATACCTAGAAGGGGAACAACGGGGTCAAATTGAACCTCTAATTGTGGTTTTATGAGGAATGTCTGTACTGATTTCCATAGTGGTTATACCAATTTACACTTCCACCATCAATGGAGAAGGATTTGTTTTCCCCTTCACTCTCACCAGCATTTGTTATAGGTTGATTTCTTGATGATAACCATTCTTTCTGGAGTTAGATGGATCTGTTGTTTTAACTTGCAGTGATGTTGAATATTTTTTCACATATTTATTTGTTGTTTGTTCTTCTTCATCTGAGACGTGTCCATTCATTTCCGATGCCTATTTTTGGATCACATTGTTTCTTCTGTGTGAGAAATACAGAGTAAGAGAAGGAGCTTGGCGCGGGGAAGCAGCGCCTCAGAAGCCCATCTCTGTGCAACTATCTCTTGGTGAGTGAGGCCCGTGTGTGCGCTCTGCCCTGTGCCTTTGGAACAGAGAAGGGCCTCAGTCTCGGGAAGCCTCCATCTTGGGATAAATTTGATATCCAGGTAAACTAGGGTCCCTAGAGTCCTTTGGTAAGCTGCCTGGGTAGCTTGTAGCTCAGCACTTTTCATGTGACATCCAAAATGATGAGACAGAGGAGCAAAATGCAGTCTCAGAATTCATCTCCACCCAGAACAAGTCCAGGGGACACTGACAGAGGAGAATTTGGATGCCACATACCTGAAATCTCTGAAATGATTTCATCTGAAGTAAAAGAACAGCTCCATCAGGCCACGGTAGAGATCAGATCAGAAATAATCTCTCAGGCAAAAAATGAAATGACAATAATAATGAAAGAAAGGCTCCATACATCTAGAGAAGAAACAAATAAAAAAGCAGATGAACCTAGGCAGCAGATGGAAATATTACAGGAGCAATTTAGATATGAATTAGAATGCATGAAACATACTCAAAGAGATGTTTAGGAAATCAAAACTTCCACTGAAAGCTTGCAAAACTGCTTGAATGAAGCTGAAGATAAAATTTCAGATCTTGAAGACAGTATAGCAGTTAGTGATCGTGAAAGGAAAGATCTCTTAAAATCATCAAGGATCCAGGAGAAATCAATCTAACAGCTGCAAGACAAGGCAAAGAGAAATAATGTCTGAGGAATAGGAGTCAATGAAACAGCAGCAGGCAACACAAATGACATAAAAAGAATATTTTCAGAAATAATAGCAGAAAATTTCCCAAGCATGGAAAAAGATTCTGATGTTCTGATAAATGAGGCATATAGAAATTCAACTAGCAATAACCAAAATAAAACCATATCCAGACATATAATAATCAAGATCTCAGATATCCAGCAAAAGAACAGAATATTAAAATCTGCTAGAGAAAAGAAACAGATCACCTGTAAAGGGAAACCCATCAGAATTACAGCAGACTTCTCAGCACAAACCATGCAATCAAGAAGAGGTTGGAGGGAGATATTACAGGTTCTGAAATAAAACAGCTTCCAACCCAGACTGATGTATCCTGCAAAACTATCCTTCAAATTCAATGGAGAAATAAAATATTTCCATGACAAAGAGCAACTGAAGAACTTTATGAGTGCCAAACCAGCCTTACAAAAAGGACTAAAAGATATTCTAGACAGAGACAAAAGAGACCACTATCTTAAGAAAAATAATAGAAAGGAACCCTCAAGCATAGCAAGCAATTAAACATATGGCAAAAATAGGAAACCAACAGTAAGTAAATAGCATGACAAGGATAAGCCAACATATATCAGTTATAACCATTAATGTAAATGGCCTCAATTCACCAGTCAAAAGAAACAGACTGGCAGAGTGGATTAAGAAACAAAATTCCACAATATGCTGTATATAGGAAACATACTTCACTCAAAAGGAAATCCATAGACTGAAACTCAAAGGATGGAAAACAATTTTCCAAGCAACAGGTTCCCGCAAAAAAGCAGGGGTAGCTATTATGTTTGCAGACAATGTAAACTTAAAACCAAAAACAATCAAAAGAGATAAAGAAGGTCAGTACATACTAGTCAGGGGAAAACTGCAAGAGGAAGAGATAACAATCCTAAACATGTATGCACCAAATAGTGGAGCACCAAATTATATAAGTCAAATCTTAACAGACATGAAAAAACAAATAATCAATAACACTATTGTAATAGGGGACCTAAACACCCCTTCGATGCAAAGAGACAGGTCAACTAGACAAAAAAATCAGCAAATAACAGACCTGAACCAAATCTTCAAACAAATGGACTTAGTAGATGTTTACAGAGTGTTCCACCCCACAACATCAGAATGCACATTTTCCTCAGCTGCCCATGGGACTTTCTTGAAAATAGCCCATATTCTAGCCTATAGAGCATACCTACCCAAATGCAAAGGAATTGAAATTATCCCATGCATATTATCTGACCACAGTGCAATGAAATTGGAAATTAATGACAAAAGGAACTCGAAAAACTCCATAAACACTTGGAAATTAGACAACAACCTTCTAAACGACCAATGGTTCACAGAAGAAATTAAAAAAGAAATTTAAAAATACCTACAAACAAAGGAAAATGCAAATACAACCTACCAGAATCTGTGGGATGCAATGAAAGCAGTACTCAGAGGGAAATTTATAGCAGTGAACTCACACATAAGTTAAACAGAGAGAGAATAAATAAATAACCTAAAGCTGCACCTCAAACTTTTATAAAAAGAACAAGTCAAGCCCAAAGAAGAGAGGAGATTACAAAGATCAGGGCAGAAATTAATGCAATTAAGACAAAGAAAACACTACAAAAAATAAATGAATCAAATAGATGGTTTTTTGAAAGAATAAATAAAATTGATAAACCCCTAGCCAACCTTATCAAAAAAAGAAAAGAAAAAACTCAAATTCATGCAATAAGGAATGAAAAGGATGAAATCACTACAGATCCTACAGAAATTCAAAAGATCATTAATACCTACTTTGAAAATCTTTACTCCCATAGGATAGAAAACTCAGAAGAAATGGACAGATTCCTAGATATGTACAAATTATCAAAGTTGAATCAGGAAGATATAAAAATTCTGAACAACCCAATATCAATTAATGAGATTGAAAATGTAATTAAAAACTTACTGACAAAGAAAATCCCAGGCCCTGATGGATTCACAGCAGAGTTCTATAAAATATTCAGAGAAGATTTAATGCCAACACTCCTAAAGCTCTTCAATGAAATTGAAAAGGAAACAATTTTCCCTAACTTATTCCTGCAGTATTATACTGATATCAAACCAAAACTGGTATCAAATACCAAAACGTGAGAAAGACCCAACCAAGAAGGAGAACGATAGACCAATCTCCCTAATGAACATAGATGCAAAGGTACTCAATAAAATACTAGCAAATAGAATGCAGCAAGTCATAAAGAATGTTATACACCACTATCAGATTGGATTCATTCCAGGAATGCAGGGATGGTTCAATATTTGCAAATCAACTAATGTAATACACCATATCAATAGAGCCAAAGACAAAAACCACATGATCATCTCAATAGATGCATAAAAAGGTTTTGTCAAAGTCCAACATGCATTCATGTTAAAAACCCTAGAGAAAATTTGAATAGATGGTCTTTACCTCAATCTGATCAAAGCCATCTATGACAAACCAACAGCCAACATCATACTAAATGGATAAAAACTAAAAGCTTTCACTCTGAAGTCAGGAACAAGACAAGGATGTCCACTGTCACCACTTCTATTCAACATAGTTCTGGAAACATTAGCCAGAGCAATTAGATAAGAGAGAGAAATAGAAAGGATAAGAATAGGAAAGGAAGAAGTAAAACTATCACTATTTGCAGATGACATGATATTTTACATAGAAGACCCCAAACACTGCACAAAAAGACTCCTTGAATTAATTGACAAATTCAGCAGTGTAGCTGGATACAAAATCAACACCCAAAAATCAATAGCATTCCTATACATGAACAACAGACTGAGAGAGAAATCGAGGAAACCATACCCTTTACAATAGCATCCAAGAAATTGAGATATTTAGGAATCAAACTAAAGAAGTAAAAGATCTATTCAATGAAAACTATAGTATTCTCAAGAAAGAGATCAAAGAGGATTTCAATAAAAGGAAAAATATTCCTTGCTCATGAATAGGAAGAACCAACACTGTGAAGCTGGCCATACTACCAAAATTATTGTACAGATTCAACGTAATTCCCATTAAACTACTGTTAGCATACCTCACAGATCTAGAGAAAACATTCCTTAAATTCATGTGGAACTAGAAGAAACCCAGAATAGCAAAAGCAATCCTGGGTAACAAAGACAAGTCAGGTGGAATCACAATCCCTGGCCTGAAATTATACTACAAAGCTACTGTAATAAAATCAACATGGTACTGGCTAAAAAACAGACCTGTGGATCAATGAAACAGACTGGAAGATGCAGCCACAACCACAAACACACTAAGCTACCTCATCTTTGAGAAAGGGGCCAAACAAACTCACTGGAAGAAAGATAGCCTCTTTAATAAATGGTGCTGGAAAAATTGGCTTGCCAATTGCTGAAGACAGAAAATAGACCTAAGCCTATTACCATGCACCAAACTCAAGTCAAAATGGATCACAGATCTCAATATTAAAGCAGAAACACTAAACCTATTGGAAGAGATATTAAGTAAAAATCTTGAAGACATAGGAGTAGGCAGAGAGTTCATGAACAAAAATCAAACTGCAAGGGAAACACTTCAAAGGATCAATAACTGGGACCTCATCTTATTGAAAAGTTTTTGCACATCTGAAGAAATCACGAGAAAAGTAAAAAGAAAACCCACAAATTGGGAAAAAATCCTAGCTGGCTGTCCCTTGGACAATCTTCTATCTAGAACATATAAAGAATTAAAAAACATGTACCTCCTCAAATTCAAAGACCCAATCCAGAAATGGGCATCTGAGATGAATACACATTTCTCAGAGAAAGAAATACGAATGGCACATAAATATATGAGAAAATGTTCAACATTATTAGTCATTTGAGAAATGCAAATTAAAACAACATTGAGATTTCATCTCACCCCAGTAAGAATGGCTAGCATTAAGAAATCAACCAATAACGAATGCTGACAAAGTTGTGGAGAAATAGAAAGGTCTAGAGGTCCCATTTAACCCAGCTATTCCCCTTCTGGGTATTTTCCCAGAAGGTCTGAAAACATCATATCACAGTGATATATGTGCACCCATATGTATAGCAGCGCAATTTGTAATAGCTAAATTGTGGAAGCAACCCAAATGTCCATCCACTGAGAACTGGATAAAAAAAAACTGTGGCATTTTCATATAATGGAATATTACTGTGCTACAAAGAAAGGCAATCTTGAGGCTTTTATAGGTAAATGGTCAAAACTAGCGATCATATTCATAAGTGAAATAAACCAGATGTGCATGCATAAGCAGCATATTGTATCACTAGGGTAGGAACCTGAAAGTGTGAATATAAATTAGGAAGTATGATAAACAGTGTAAAATGAAAGGAAACTGCTCGAAAGTAGGGAGAAGCTGGGATAGGGGGAGGGAGAAAAGGAAAAAGGGGATAATTATGTATGTATGTATGTACGTATGTGTGTATGTATGTATGTATGTGCAGGATGGCTAACATAGTTGTCCTACTGACTTATGTCATTTTATTGTAAGGAGGAGTTAATGATTAGTTGTTTGACCAATCTTGCATGTGTATATTTGTTTTCCTGAGCATACACTTTGAAGTTATCAATATGTAACACAACAACCATTGTTAATTCCCTGTTACCTTGTCTGTAATCCAGTTTTTTTTTAAATTTTATTTTAAAGACAAAAGAATGGAGACATATGAACCAGAAAAGCCATAAACAATACAGAAAATACAAAGTTATACAGATATAGTAGGGAATTAGCACTGGATGTTGTATTACATAGTTATCTTCACATTAGTTAACACAAAAACATTAAAGGAAATACAGAATTATAGAGAACATAGAAGGGAATTAGCTCTGGATGCTGTCCTACATAATGTTACCTTCACCTCTGTTACTCAGTTACACAGATGATGGCCCATTC
>PVLD010019843.1:15427-35389 GCA_004027595.1 Dinomys branickii
TTTTTCTCCTCCCTCATCTCCGTTGCCCTACCACTCAATCAGTCATCTTCCCTGTGATAATAACTGTACTCCTGGGTTTATCTATATCCTTGGACTCTCGCCTTGGGAAGAGATATAGCTGCCTCAGACTATACTATAACATACATGGGTGTATACAAACTGCCATGGTTGGAGGTGGGAAAGCACATATGCTCACAGCAGACTGCCTGGCTCCACCCTGTCATCGTGCTATGGGTGGGGGCGGGTCCAGTCCATGAGGTGCCCTGAGCGGGGCTCTCAGCGGAGCAGCCACTGGGCCCACTGCAGAGCAGCAGAGGAGCAGCCGCGGGGCCCACAGCGGGGCAGCTGCAGGGCAGCCGCAGGGCCCACAGCAGCGCAGCCGCGGGGCCCACAGCAGGGCAGCCACGGGGCCCACAGTGGATCATCCGCAGGGCCCAGAGTGGAGCAGCCGCGCGGCCCACTGTGGAGCAGCCACGGGGCCCACAGTGGAGCAGCCGTGGGGCCTTCAGTGGAGCAGCTGCAGGGCACGCGCCCCCATTGGGGCGCCCTCTGTGACCCTTTTGGCTCTGTCCCGTTGCCTTGATGCCAGAGGCCCTTTCTTCTCCTCCCACCTCCTGATCTCCAGCATTACCATTCCCCACCCCTTGCAGCTGGGCAATGGGTCTCCAAAGCTGAAGTTGCGAATGCTGAAACGAGGGCGTGGGCCAAGGGTGTGCTTGGAGCGGCGACCTCCTCCCTCTCTGTCTCGTCTCCCTCCAACTGCGCCATGGCAGATCTGCGATCCCCTCCTCCAGAGGAGGTTCTGCTTAGACTTTCCGAGGGTTTCAGTTCCCATTTCAGATCCCTCTCGAATTCAGGATATCCACCTCTTTCCTCTCTGTCCTTCACATGTTGCCACACTGCTATGTCTGAGTGGCATTCCTCCGGGAGGTTCTCTCTCTGCTACCTACCCGGTCGCCATGGGTTCATATAAGGTTCATATATGCAAGCAGTATGGAGACACTCTTGTTGCTCGCATTAGTAGTTTGGGGTGAGTCCTGAAGCCTGTGGACTCGTCCCATTGCTGTCAGGAACAGGTGGTGATTGCACAGGCCGCCGAGGCTCAAGGTGCTCACAGAGGGTGTTCAGGGTGGGAGCTGAAGCCCAGTAACTCAGTTCATGCTTCCTGCTTGATGTTGGAGTGAGAAGAGCGTCGGGCCGTGTGATCCACCTCCATCTGCAGCTCTCTCTTGCTGTTGTGCTCCAGTTCCCGTTTGTTCCTTGGCTGGATCCCTGGGAGTTGCTGTGGCTCTGATGTCGCTGCAGATGCACTCCACCGCTCCCCACTGGCAGCCACCCACAGAGTGGAGAGGCAGGAGGCCACAGCCTCAAGGCAGGCATAGAGCTGGGTGTGGTGGGATGTGTACTGGCTGCACTGGCTCCACCTTGCCTCCAGGTGCTAATTAGGAAGGTTGCTGCAGGGTGGGGACTCCACTTCAGTGGCTGTTGCAACCTCTCATCCTCACACTGGATTTGACAAAAGTTCCCAACCACCATTGCCTCTTTTCCTGGCTGTGCCCTCTCCTCTCCAGACCTGGACCAGCTCTTGGAACTCCGCTCTCCCCTGGCCGAGTCGGGAGGCTTCCATGAGCGTGGGTCTCCAAAGCTGAAGCTGCGATTGCTGGAACGAGGGCTTGGGCCAAGAGTGTGTTTGAAGCAGTGGCTTCCTCTTTCTCCGTCTCTTCTCCCTCCGACTGTGCCACGGCGGCCCTCCGATCCTTTCCTCCAGGACAGGTTTTGCTTGGTCATTCCTAGGGCTTCAGTTCCCATTTCAGATCCTTCTTGGGTTCAGGGTAGACACCTCTCTCCTTTCTGTCTTCATATTGCTATATTTCATTGTCTGGGTGGTAATGCTCTTGGAGGTTCTCTCTCTGCTGCCTACCCAGTCGCCATCTTCCCGGAAGTCCTGTAATCCAGTTTTGATTGTGTTACACTTATGCTACTTTGTAAGTGACTGTCTGTTTGTTAATATGTTTCTGTTCGTTTACTTATAAAATAAAATTTAAAAGAAGAAACACAAAGAGTAAATAAGCAAAATGGATTGATATTGGGAAATAGAACATGTTCAGGTGGAAAGGGAAACAAGGGACTGGGAGGGAGAAGTGAAGGAAGGGAATGGAAGGAGAAAATGAACACAAAGTTTCTGTTAATGGGGAGAGGAAGAAGGTTCAAGTGGAGGAGAGGGGAATGGGAAAAAGAAGAATTAAGATACATTATGTACAGGTACAAATTCTCTAAGACAAATGTGGTCATTATGAAAGGCAAATGTGTACTAGTAACAAAAAATAAATAAGTAAATGAAAAAACAAGTTTAAGGGGAGAAGCTGGGGAATGAGATGTACATATAAACTTTAAAAAGCTCTAATTCAACACTAAAATTCTAGCTGCTGCTTTTTTTCTTCAGAAATTGAAAAAACTGACCCTAAAATTCACATGGAAATATGGGTGACTAAGACTATTCCAAACAACTTTGAAAAAGAAAATCAAAGTTGCAGGACTTATATTTACTAGTTTAGAGCTTAGATGACAAACTGAAGTAATCAAGGTGGTACGGTAATGGCATAAGACATATAGATCCATGGCATAGAATTGAGAGTCCGGACAACTATGGTCAACTAACTGCCAAGAAGGGTGCAAACAGTTCTTTCACCAAATGGTGCATGAATAACTAACTTTAAACCCAAAAAAGAACAAAGTTAAATCTCTACCTCATACCATATACAAACATTAACTCAGAATGAATCAAAACAAGATATAAAGTCTAAAGTATAAATCTTTAGGATTTTCAATTAGGAAATAGTTTCTTAGCTATAATACCTAACATTCAAGCAAGCAAAGAAAAAATACGTAAGTTAGACATCATCAAAATTTTAAACTCCTGCACTTCAAAAGATACTATCAACTAGTTGAAAAGGCAACCCACATAATATGATAAAATATGTATAAGTAATATATTTATGTGACAATCATATATAAATATTGTGTATTCAGAATATATGAAGAACTTTTACAACAATAAAAAGACAAATAACCCAATTTAAAATAACTCAATAGATCAGGTATGTGAATAGTCATTCTCCAGAAAAGATATACAAATTGTGAAGAAGCACATGAAAAGACAGTCAGTATTTTTAGTCTTTAGAGAATTACAGTTAAAATCAACAATATTATACCATTATATTCCAGCTATAGAATGGTCATAATTAAAAAGACTGATGGTAAAGAGTATTAATAAGGATGTTACAACTTTTGTACTTTGCTGAAAGGAATGTCATAATGGTGCCTACATTTTGTAAAACAGTTTGTTAGTTTTCCTCAAAAGATTAAAGACAGAGTTAAAATGTGACCCAGCAGTATCATTCATAGATATACACCAAAGAGAATGGAAAACATGTGTTCACATAGAAAAACTTGAACTTCAATGTTAAGTATTACTTACAATAGCCAAAAACTAAAAAGTCCAAATGTCCATCTAAAGTAAACGCATAGGAAAAAAAGTTATATCCATACACACAAAGGAATATTATTTAATCCTCAAAAGGAAAAACACACTGATGATACATGCTACAACATGTATGAACCTTGAACATCTGCTAAGTATGAGAAGTCAGATCCAAAATGCCACATATGGTATGATTCCATTTGTCCAGAATGGGTAAGTTCCTAGATATAGAAAGTAGATTAGTGGTTAATGGGAGCTGGGAGAAGGGAGGGCAGAAAGTGGCAAATTAGTAAGTACCGGGTGCCCTTTAGAGATGATGAAAATGTTCTGGAATTGAATAGCAGTGGTGGTTGTAAAACTTACAAATATAGCAAAAAACAGGGAATTGTAAACTATAAAAGTATGAATTTTAATGGAAAAAGAATTATACCTCAATTTTAAAAGTTGCACTGTTCAGAATGGTAAGGCAGAGGGGCTGGGGATATAGCTCAGTGGAATAAGCGCTTGCCTAGCAAGCGCAGGGTCCTGAGTTCGATCCCCAGTACTGCAAAAAAAAAAAAAAAAAAAAAAAAGCCTGAGAATGGTAAGGCAGTTTTAACTAAAGATCTAGAGGGAAAACTTATTCATAAGCAGGTATTACACCAAAGTTACAAAAATACTATGCACAAAAATTGGAAATTTTAATGAACTAGATTATTTTATAAGAACATAGGCTCAAAAAGGAATAGAAGCAGGAAGAAATAATGACGCATGCATTAGAAGACAATAATAAATAGATCAATGAATGGGCAAAAATAGAAAACTGGCTTAGACTAAAAATTACAGTTGAAGTGGCAGTGATCATCAAATACCCAAGCAGTATTGAATCTATACTGTTGCATTAGCGGATCATTCAAACCCAAGCTAGATAATGTTTATAGACATACACAGAAAACTAATACCCAGTCATAGTTTGGCTCATGGGTATGAAATTGTTTTTAAAGAAGGATGATTGATTCCAGCTGTACATTAAGAAAATAACATACCAACATTAAGTAGGACTCATTATGAGAATACGTCAGTTCAATATTAAAAATCCACTATTATAAACTAACCACATTAATATGTCAAAATAGAAAACCATATTAAACTCCTTATATACCAGAGATAATACTTAGGCAATTTGATTTTTTAATTACATCAAATCTAAATGTTAGTATTATGTTTGATAGCAGAGTACTAAAAACATTATAATTAAATTCAAGAAAAAGACAAGGCCCCTAACCATCAGTGTTACTTAATTTCATCATATTGATGCCTGCCAATGCAATTAAGTGATAAATGTTAATGAAAGAATGCCTGATATTCAAAATATTTAACAAGGAGTTTAGTAATATAAACTAATGCATCATTAAAATTTAGTCTTTTTTACTTTCTAAGGAAAAATATCTCTATCTATACATCACAGAATCCCTTGTAATTAGCAGAGGTTATAGTTAAACTTGTTTATCAAATTATTCTTATAGCTGCCAAACCATTTGTTGATTTTTTTGTTTGTACTGGGAACCAAACTCCAGACTTTGAGTTTACCTGGAAGGCACTCTGTCGCTGAGCTATATTCGCGGCCCCTACTTGCTGATTTTTAGAACATGTCATTTCAGGGTTCAGGATATAGCTCTCCCGGCAAGCATAAGGCCCTGAATTCAATTCCTGGTACCAGCATAAAAAAACCTACTCGCAGAGGTTATAGTTAAACTTGTTTATCAAATTATTCTTATAGCTGCCAAACCATTTGTTGATTTTTTTGTTTGTACTGGGAACCAAACTCCAGACTTTGAGTTTACCTGGAAGGCACTCTGTCGCTGAGCTATATTCCCGGCCCCTACTTGCTGATTTTTAGAACATGTCATTTCAGGGTTCAGGATATAGCTCTCCCGGCAAGCATAAGGCCCTGAATTCAATTCCTGGTACCAGCATAAAAAAACCTACTCGAATGTGTCACTTCAATTTTTTAAATACAGCCATCACTAATTAAATGCTACTCCTCTCTGAGGTATAATTTAATCAAACATTCCACACCCTATTCTTTCAAAAACTTATTAATTGGTTGTCAGTGGGTGACTGGTAAAATACATCTTTTAAAATCCACAATATTAGGTGGGCATAGTGGTGCATGCCTGTAATCCCAGCACCCAGGAGGCTGAGGCAGGAAGATTGCTGTGAGCTCAAGGCCACCCCATGCTACACAGCAAGACTGTTTCAAACTAACAAACCAACAAACCAACAAAGAGACAAAAATCCACAATATTATTCATATGTTCACTCACTCATCTCTCAGTTTCTGGTGAATTCACAGCAGTTAATCTAAGATTATTCTAAAGTCTAAAATTCTCAGGCTTTTATGGTTTATAAATCTCTGCTATCAAATAATCCACAAAATTGTTTACTATAATGTTGCACAGTCATGTGTCACATAACACCATTTTAGTCAAGGACAGACCATATGTAAGATGATCAGTCATTCTATAAGATTACTTTGCCTAGGGAGGTTATGGGCACCTTAAATCCAAATGTATTCTATAACATTCACAAACAAAATTGTCTAAGGATGCATTGCTCAGAATATATCGCCATAGCTAAGTGATGGATGACGATTTAATTACAAAAACACTCATCAACCTTAATTTACTTTCAATACACTGGGAAGGTGAAACAATGGCCAAAACAATAGTGATTAAAAGCTAAAGAACACAATTTATTATAAAAACAAAACAAAACAAAACAACAAAAACATTCATTATGGTGTTACTTTTGTCCTTAAACAACAAATACTTTTCTGATAATTTATCATCTAATGTGTTTTCCCTTTAAATTAGTACTTTCTCTTTTTAAGGGTTATGTTTTTTCTGTTCATTCTTCATTGTCATTCAGTTTTATGCATTCAAACATTTTTAATGTTTTCTGTATTAATGTGTCTCCTATAATTTTCTATTAAGTAAAATTTTCTATTACGCTAAATATACGGATAGTTTCACTTTCAAATTAGCTTAAAGGAAAGTCTTTTCTAAAGATTAATTTTCAAAATCTTTGTTCCTGTTGAACTACTTCTATTAAATTGATAAACAATATAACCTTCAAGCTACTTTGCAATTATAGCACCACAGGCTGCCAGACATGGCCTAAGTACTTTTAGTTTCAATTCCCAATTCTTGGGAGCCAGGGGTATAGTTCAGTGGTACGGTGCCTACCTGGCAAGCACAAGGTCCTGAGTTTGAATCCTAACACCCCCAAAAAAGACTCAATCAATTCCCAATTCTTCAGATATATTCCTAAATTTTTCTTGGTGCTATATAATGCAGGAAAATAAGTAAAAACTTCACTGAGAACACATTTCAATGGTTCATTTGCTTTATGTGTCACTGCACCATCAGGAATAATTGACTTCAGTGACATGGACAGTGCCTAATTAAAACATGACAACAATTTTCCTAAAATTTTGGCTCAAACTGCAGACTCTCTCCTTAGCTTGTCACAAGCACTACTGCTACAAAATCTAATAAGGTTTTCAGGGAACTATTTCTCACTGAGACCATTTTTCTCATGTGTCAACAATAAATTTTGATAAATTATTTCAGATGTCATTCCTTCCTGCTTCATGAGACCAGCAAAAACCATTAAATTATATTCAAAGTCTTGAATTTCACATTTTAAGTAAATTATTAAAACTATTTTATATGAAACAGTTGAGGCTTCATCAATAATGATTGAAATTTTACTGCCTTGATTTACACATTTTCCCAAAAGTTGTTTTCTCATATCAGCCAATAAATATTTTTGCAACAAGCAAGTCCATAAATTTACATTGCTACAACAAACCCATATTGATATTATTCTTTTCTTGAAGTTTATTAAATATTTTATGTCTGAGAATGCTCAATTGCTTTCAAACATACAGATGCTATTTTCTAGGTGTTTTTAATTTGTTTTACTGATATTCTGATACATGTTTTAGAATTGTTGATTATTGCTAATGCTTTTTGTGTGAAACTGAAATATAACATTTAGAAAATTTTTCTTATTGATGAAATTTTTCTTTAAATCATGAGTTTTAACAAAATACAATTGCCATTCTTGTGAAATGTGCAATTATAGCATTTTTCAACCTTTAATTATACAAATTTGGAGCATTCTGATGATCTGAGCAACATTTCCTTGTTAGTGACTCAAAGCCACTCATGTTGTTTTTATTGAAATGATCAAATTGTTTTTCATTCCATTTATACAAATTATTTGTTTTGTTTTGAACCACTTCTTCTAAAGGTTCTGCTTTCTGCGGAATACCAGAAGGTAGTCCCTGCATGGCTCATTGTAACAATCGTTTCTTCTTTGTTCTCCCACAACAAAAAGATTCATGTTTCTAATATTTAAAAAGAACATTAGGAAACGTATCCAAACTCTTCTGTACCTTCAATGTGGGTTTCATTTTAAATATTTTGTTATAATGTCTTGAATTTATAAACATCAAAACACTGCACAATTACTATTTACACAAAGAATTATAGCTCCCTAACAATGAAAGCAAAGTAAAAACTGAACTACTTAGAGACAGGAGCAATTATATAATTTGATCATAATAATAAATTGTGGGTTCTCCTAACGCTGGAGTTCTCAAACTTTTTGGTCTCAGAGTACTTCTACAGTGTTAAGAGTTATTAAGGACACCTACAGAGCTTTTGTTTATGTGAGTTCTATCTATTGCCACTTACCATATAAGACAGGAAGACAGAACTTTGTTTTTTTGTTTATTCAGTTAAAAGTAACAATAACAAACTTATGGAATATTAGCATAATTTTTTTATTTTATGAAAATAGCTATATTTTCCAAAACAAAACCAAAAAATAGTTAGAAAAGTGTCATGGTGCCCTTGTAACTCTCTTTAATCTCTGACTTAATAGAAATCAGCTGGCTTCTCAGATCTGTTCTGCATTCAATCTATGATATCACACATCAAGCAGGCTCTGTGAAACTCCACACACACTATGCAGAGAGGGAACGTGAAAGAGACAAATGAGTCTTGATGTTATTATTTTTGTAAAAATAGTTTTGTCCTTACAGATCTTGCAAGACCCCAGAGGTCCCTGGCCCACATGTGGAGAGCCACTGCCCTAAATATATATAGATATTACATATGTACTGCTTGCTCGGAAATGAGTCATACTGGCAGAAGAAATTTCTCAGATGTCACTATCCTGCGAGGTCCATTTTTCACCAGATGTTATCACAAGCTATAGTTATGAGCTTGAACTCATTTATATTAAAGTATATATCATTAAGCTAGGCATGGTGGCAAATGCCTGTAGTTCCAGATAGTTGAGGTTGAATAAAGCAAGAGGACCACAAGTTCAAGGCCAGCCAGGGCAACTTAGTGAGACTTTGCATGAAAGTAAAAGGGCTGGGTTCAATCCCGAGTACCATCACCACCACAAACAGAAGCAAAATCATTATTAACTGATTTTGATTTGCTTTACTGTAACTGGAATATTATTTACCAGCAGATGTAAAAGTATTTCATAATGTGAAACCTGGTAAGGCATACTGGATGATAGCATGGAATATCAGTCCTTCTGAAAGTTATAAATATTTTTTAAAGGAGAATTACAGCTGTCATTCTTGAAAGTGATGTATTGACCTATGAAAGTCAAGAACAACAAATGAAAAAAGTACTATTTAAAGTACATAGGTACTCTTTTTTGTCAATACCGGGATTAAACCAAGGGTCTTCACAGAGCTACATCCCTAGCCCTTTTTTATTTTAAAGTTTTTACTTTTGAGAGAGGGTCTTGCTAAGCGAATGTTTTCCATGTTGGGCTGAAACATGCAATCCTCACCCCTTAGCCTCCCACAGTCATAGGATTACAGGATCACTGTGGATCACTATGAATCACTATGCCCAGTTATTTAGGTACATTTAGTGATCAAATTAATTGTTAGAATAATCTATTGTTTAAAAAATGTAGGTACATAAACATCTATATCTACATTTATGTCTACATCTAGCTTTTCTGTATATCAAGGACAATTTAAACTTAATAAAATATGCATGACTTTATATGAAGAGCAGAATTTTATATATGAAGAGCAGAACTTGATTGAGGATCATAAAAAAAAACATATTATTATCCTAAATGGGAGGGTTCAGTGCTGTAACTCTCCTCAAGTGAAACTATGTTGAACACTATTTCTATCAAAATAATGATGCTTTTGTACCAGATAAAATTATTTAAAAAGTCTTTATGTAGGTATTAAATTTGATTAAAAATATATATACATGTGTGTTCTCCCTCTTTCTCATTACTGGGACAAAACCCTTGACATTCACAACTTAAAGGAGCAAATGGTTCCTCTGGCTTACTATTTCAGATGGTCCAGTCCTTAGTTAGCTGGATCCAAGGAAGGAAATCACGGTGGAGGGGCATGGTAGAACAAAGCTTCTTAGTTTATGATATCCAGGAAACAAATCAGGGGAACAGCACAAGAGAAGAAGGGCAAAGGACCAGCATAGACTCCAGGGTTACGCTTCCATGACCAGGGACACCCACAAATGTGCATTACTAATGCCCTAAGTGGCTCCCAAGCCAATCAAGTTGATAATTAAGCTTAACTGTCCTATAGCAAAGATGGGAAGGGGGGACTGGAAAAGAAGAACTAGACAGAAGATGTTGGGTCTGCTTCTTAAATGTTAACTGCATTAAAACTTTACAGTATGAAACTAATATAGTTCAAAGACTGGCATAAATAGGCACATTAATGAAAAGAATACATAGGCCCCCAAAGATACCAGGGTCATAGTTGTTTAGTACATTATAAAAGAAGCATTTCAAATTTAAAGGAGGGAAAAGATTATTTAATAAATAATGATATACTTGGCTATAATTTGGGGGGGAGGGAATGATGCCCAGTTCACAACACACAGCAAAATAAATTCCAGTGACATTAAAAATTTAAACATCAGTGAGATATTTAGAGCAATTGCACAAAAATATAGAAGAACATTTATATAATCTTAAAATAGAGAAGGCTCTCCTAAGTATTAACAGTTGTTAAAAAAAAGAATCGATAGATTTGGTCACCTGCTAAGAAAATAATACAGCAAGTAAAAAAAGATAATCCATAAAAACAAGTTGAACATTCCATCAGAAAAGTGGGCACCAGTGTACTGATAAATCAACACAGGCAGCAAGCCCTGTATTCCTGTTGGGGAAGAGTTGAGTCATTAAAAGTTTTGTTTCAATTTCAAGAAAAGGAGACTCCTCTCATTCTCTTGCTTTGACTTGAGTTTCTTTGGCCCTTATTAGCTCCCCCTGAGCTACTGCACCCACAATCCACCCCTAAGAAGAGCTGCAGGGTTGTTTCCCTTCTCTTTCATGAAAAAGATGCCTCTGAGCTGGATGTCTGCCATCAGCCTCTGTAGCTTATGAACCCACAGCAAGGAACACTCAGGTGCTTAAATGCCAGCTCCTGTTCCTAACAAACCCACCACACTGCCAGTTGCTAAGGATCACCACATTTCCCATCCTCCGGGCTTGGCAATCATCATTTCCCTGGTTTGTGGAATGCGGGTCCCACCAAAACCTCTGGAATAGCGGGTGCTGTGGTCAGCAAGGTTTAGGAAATGACGTTTTCCTACTGGCGATGCTCACTGCAAACAGGAATAATAAAATCCCTGAAGAGTATGCAGGGAGAGATTAGCCCTCTCACATTTCACATTTATTTGATCACAGGATACACTTTTTAAAATGTGAAAGTAACTATTAACATGACCGGCTCTCTTATACTTCTCTCTGGTCTCTGATGTATTATCTTCTCAGCGAAGATGTATCTGGTCCCCGGGCTTGGACAGCACCTTTTATCTCTTTGCATCTTCTTTCTGCTTTTCTTCACAGAACTTAACATGTAACATGATGAGTTCTCTAAGTGCCCATTTCTCTGTTTAATCACTTATCTTTCTCTCTAGAAACGTAAACTCCACCTGAAACATTTTGTCTTTTTCATTATTTATTCATTCCTGGAATCACTTAGTTGGGTTATTTGTTGCTAATAGGAAATAGGATTTGTTTTTTGTATATTCAGCTGTATCCTTGATACTTCTAAATTTGTTTCTTAGTTTCAGAAATTCTTTTGTGGCTTCTTCAGGAAATTTTGTTTGTAAAGGTTGATGTCATCTCTTAAGGTATTTTATTTACTTTGAATCTGTATTTTGTTGTGTTTGTGTTATCTGTTTTGTTACTGGCCTTATTTCACTAGAGGAAGCTGCTGCACAGTGTTAAGTGATAAAAGCAAGTTATCTTCTTGTTTCTGATCTTAGTAGTAAAACATTCAGTCTTTCATCTTTAAGTACGATGGTAACCATGTCTATTTCATACAGCCCTGTCTCCTCGTAGTCTGTTGGGGTTTGATTGGCAATCCTAGTTGTTAGATTTTGACTGATGCTTTTGCTGAGTCTCCTGAGATGATCGTGTGGGTTTTTTCTTTGTATCCTATTAATACGGTGCACTACCCTGATAGATTTTCATATGCTAAACCAACCTTGCATTCCCAGGATAAAATTCTCTTGGTCATGGTGTATAATTATTTTAATAAGCTAGATTCACTTTGTTGATATTTTGTTGAGTGCTTTTACACCTAGATTCACATGGGATAGAATGTATAGCTTTATTTGCTTATGTTTTTGTCTAGTTTTGGTTTCAGGATAATGTTGGCTTTATAACACAAACTAGAAAATGTTCTCTCCCCTTCTATGTATAGCTTATACATAAGACAGATTGTATTATTTATTCTCTGTATTGTGTTATTAGGACAGATTGATATTCTTTATTCTTTAAATGTATGATAAAATTCAACAGCAAAGATATCAGGACCTGAGATTTTCTTTATGGGAAGAATTTAATTGGCAATTAGAGTTCTTTGCTATATGTGTATATATGTAAATTATATTCTGATTTTTATATTACATATTTATATTTTGTAAATTTCTGTTTGTATATATTAATATATACTCTATATATTTTATTTCTTCTTGAGTCAGCTTTGATTCTCTGTGTTTGTTGATAAAATTGCCTAATATAAAATCTGTAGTGATAACCCCACTTTCATTCCTGATTTTGGTAATTTGTGTCTTTTTCTTTTGTTCTTGGTTGGCCTTGTTGAAAGTGCTCAGTTTTGTTGCTAATTTCAAATAACCAAATTTTGGCTTCATTGTCTCAATTTTTTATATTTTCTCTTTCATTGATTTTTTCTATAATCTTGGTTATTTCTTTTTTCCTGCCTGTTTGATTTTCATTTACCCTTTTTATTTTTAGCTTTTTAAGGTTGGAATTTAGGTTACTGATATGATCATAGTACAAGGCCTCTTTATCCCTTTCAAATTTCATCTCTGAAATAAGTATTTAAGCTATGTTTCCCGTTAAGCATTTTAGCTGAATCTCATGCATTCATCAATAAGGTGAAAACATTTTCAAACTTCTTTTGTGGTCTCTCTTTAAGCCCATTTGTTATTTAGAAGCACTTAATTTTCTAATATTTGTTATATCTCCCAGTTTTTCTTCCATTTATAATTTTAACTTAATTACATTGTGTTTGGGGAATATATTCTATATTATTTTAATTTTTTTTGTTACCAGGGATCAAACTCAGGACCTTGCTCTTGCCAGGCAGGTGCTTGTGCCACTGAGCTACATCCCTAGCTCTATTTTAATCTTTTGGGGTTTGTTAAGAGTTGCTTTATAGACTAACATACAGTTTATCCTGAAAAATGTTCCAAGTATGTTAAAAAAGAATGTATATTATGCTGTTGGATGGAGTGGTTGATGTTGCTCTGTAAATCCAGTTACTGTGGTATTTTGAAAATATATTCTAAAGTACATATAAAATAGCTATATTTTTCCAATGTATTTACCCTTACATTATTATTAAATGTTTCTCTTCATCTCTAGTGATATTTCTTGTCTTATAGTCTATTTTAATGATACCGTTATAGTCACCCCAGCTCTCTTTGGTCACCACTTGCATGGAATAACTTTTTCCATTCTCTCTCTTTTAAGCTGTCCATGTCTTCGAATCTCAGAGGGTGTGTCCTTAATAGATAGCATGTAGTTGATTGTGCTTTTTGATTGACTGACCATCTCTTCCTTCTGATTTAAGTAATTAGACCATTTACTTTCTTTGTAATTCTCTATAGGTTACGTTTACATTTGACATCATGAAATTTTTTCTATGTATATTTTTGGTTCTTTTGTTTCCAATTTACTTCCTCATTTTGTATTAAATAAATAGGTTTATGTCATTTGGGTTCTTTTCGTTTTCTGTAAGACTATAATGAACATGTGAACTTCTCACTGTGTATTTCAAATTAATATGAATTTAATTCTGGTAAAATGGAAAATTTTCTCCTAAAGCATTCCATTCTCTCCCTCCCTATACACTATCAACCTATCAATATTATAGGATGTTAATATTTTTTATGTAATTTTTTTGAGACAATTTCTCACTACGTAATCCAGGCCAGCCTTGAACTCTCTATGTAGCCTAGTGTTTTAGTCATTTCCTTATTGCTAAGACAAAATATCTGACAGCTAGAATTTAAAGGACAGATCTATTTTGGCTCACAGAGGGTCACAGCAGAAGAAAGCTGCTCACGGCAAGGTGGACAGGAAACACAAAGAGTGAAAAGAGGGAGGATGAGTCCTTCCCCAACACATCCTCAGTGACATCTTCTTCTGACCAGACCCTACTTCCTAACAGTAAGTCAGCTATTCTCCACCTATAATTTCGTCACCTTCCTCAGGTCCAGTCTGTGAGTGTATGAGGCTCTTGTGGGACACCTAGAAATAAACCATAACACTTACACTGGCCTTGAACTTGTGATCCTCCCGCCTCAGCTTTCCAAGTGTGGGGATTAGAGGTGTGAGATATTGTATCCAGTTTGTCTTTCTTAAAAGTGAAAAGAACAAAATGAGGGGAGAAGGTCTCACATAACCCTTCAGATTTACCACTTCTGGTGGTTTTCACTTGTTCCTATAGAGTCGAATCACCATTCAGTATCAATTCCTTTTGGCCTAAGGGACTTGTCATAATATCCTGTAAGACCGTCTACTCGTCATAAAATCTGTCCGCTTTTTATTTATTTATTTATTCTGAAAATGACTAGCTTTTGAGGAATGGCTTTTCTTGATGCACAATTCCTTGTCGATAGGCCTATTCCTTTTTTTTTAACCATCATTGTTGCTATGTTCTTCCGGCCTCTCCACTATTGTAGATAAGAAGTCGGGAATTAAAGTTACCGCATTTCCTGCACATGGTGAATCATTTTTCTGTTGTTACTTCTAAGATTTTGTTGTCTTTGACTTTCAACAGTTTGCTGTGTCTAGTGTGCTGGGTCTTTTTATTTGTATCCTACTCAGGATTTGTCAAGTCACAAAAATATCTAAATTAATGTTTGTTTCATCAAGTAGTTTTTGCTCCTTCTTTTCCTCTTTTCATCCTACAGCTTCCATTTTATGGATGCTGGTGTGCTTGACATCCCACAGGTCCCTGATGTTCTGACCCTTTTCCTTCAGTTTTTCTCTCTCCGTCCTTCCAAATGGATCGTTTCCAGTGCTCTGCTTTCAACTCTACTGATTCTTTTGCCATCTTGAATCTTCTGTGGAAGTCTGAGAGCTCAATTTATTTCAATTGTACTCTCAAGTCCAGAATTTTCATTTGTTTTCCCTCCTTATGTCCTGTCTCTTTGTTGAGATTCTTTAGGGCTATACTTTCCTTTAATTTTTAAATATGTTCTCTTTCAGTTCTTTGAATGAATTTAATCGGGGGCTTTGAAGTCTTTGTCTGCTAAACAAAATACCTCTGAGCGCTCAGAGGAAGTCTCTGTTGCTTCTCCTTTTACCTGAGTGTGAGCCACAGTCCCTTTCCTTTGTACGTCTTTTATTACTGTTGTCGAAATTTCTCCAGCTAATAGATATTCTGTGGTTTGGGTGTGTCCCCCAAAGGTTCATGTGTTAAAAGCTTGGTGCTCGCTGTGGCAGTTAGGGGATGGTGGAACCTTTAACAGGTGGAGTCTAGGGCAAGTGATTGAGTCATAAGGGCTGCAACTGCCTTGTAGGGAGCTGAAGCAGTTTTCACTGGACCCTGGTTAGTTCTTGAAAGAGGGCTGGCTGTCCTACAAGAGCAAGGTTTGCCCATCCCCAGTTTTTCAGTCTTCCTGTCTCACCAGATGATCTCCCCTTTCCCACACATCAGGATGCTGTCCTCTGCAAGGTCCTCACTGTAGTCAAGGTGGTTCTGGCACCATGTCCTGGAACCACCAGAACTTTTTAAATAAAGCACTCACCCTCTAGTACTTCATTTTAGTAACAGGAAATGGACTAAACAGTATTGTAACAACTTTGTGTTCTGTATTTCCCCCCAAAGTTTTTTTTTATATTTGTATATCTGTTTCAGTAAACTAACTAAGCTAAATCTATCTCACCAATGATATGTAACTGCTCATATTTCTGCATAGAGGTGTGTGTGTGTGTGTGTGTGTCCACTGAACCCAGGACCTTGTGTATGCTAGGCAAGCACTCCACCACCGAGCTACAATCCAACCCCTAGATGTTTTTTAAATTCTTGCTTTTCTTTTCAAGAAGTCTTCCAAAGTATCACCCTGTGTCTGTGTGTCTTAGTAGCCAGCCAGTGATTGAGCAGAGGTTATGCTGAAGAACCTCAAATGTAGGTCTTCCATCTTCCGCTGAAATCTGTGTGTAGGTTTAGGGAACATATTCAAAGTTCAGCTTTTTAAGCTATTTTATTTGAGAGGTACCAGAGAATTAAACCCAGGGGAGCTCCACCAGTAAGCTATACTCTCAGCCTTTTTTATTTTTCATTTTGAGGCAAGGTCCTACCAAATTGCCCAGGTGAGATTCTAACATATGATTTTCCTTCCTTAGCCTCTCTGAGTGCTGGGATTATAGGTATTTACCCCTGTGCTTGGTTATGTTCAAGCCATTTTTAAGTCTACCCCAGTGTTTTACTTTCTGCAAGGCTCTTTGGTTTCCTAAACACATGTGCACAGCATCATGACCAACCAGGACTGTGTATATTGCTTATGTCCTTTCTGGTCTCAACTGCTTATATATGAAGCCCTAGACAGAAATACACTCACCTCAACAATGACCAGGATCTCAGCCTAATAGTGTCATTCGCTCTCCCTGATCATCTACCACCAAGATAATCACTTCCTTCCCCTGCTGCTGGAGATGAGTATTCACGGCTACACATTGAATAAGTCTCCTCTAATTTCAGCAGTGCACCTTCCCAGCCTCATGGACTGCCCCATCCTGGCAGAATCTGTACCAACGAGACTAGGCCAGGGGAGTCAGGAGCAGCCCCAGGCAAGAGCACCACAATTCCATGTTCTTATCCAATGTTTAACCATTTTTCAAATACAAATGTGTCTCAAATCATTGAATACCTTACTGTAATTGAGTTCCAGAGGCCTGAAAGTACTTTCTGTTTGATCTTGTCTGATTTTATAGTTGCTCTTTGGGAAGAATATTTGCTAATCTCCTTATTTGGCCATATTTTGAAATTTTAGGCTATAACTTTAAACCCAGGTCAGCTGTTCCTGAGTGGGTATTCTTTCTGCTATACCGTGTGAGCTCCCTTATCTTGGCTTTGCGCCTGACAATTTACAGAGATTTTCCACAAGTATTACTCTGTGGGGTCGAGGTGAGACGGTCTCACTATATAATTTAGGCTGGCCTTGAGCTCGCTATGTAGCTCAAGCTGGCCTTGAATTTACAGCCATCTTCCTGCCTCAGCCTGCCAAGTGCTGGGATTACACGTGTGCACCACCAGGCCCAGCAAGTATTACTCTGTTTGGTACCCAGGATAATGCATATTTTTATTTTTTTTTTTTTCTTGTTTTAAAGTTGAGGCATGAAAGATACTGGAGCTGAACACTGAAGAGAAAGATGTTCCTAAGAACGCAGAGTCAGAGACTGTGCTGAAGGTGGAACCTGGGTCTTCGCACCAGCGGAGGATCTCTGTGCAGCCTCTCTCTGACTTCTTTAGAGGGAGAACTGGGGGGAAAAGAACCACTCCTCACTCCTGCACCCCACTTCCATCACTGCTATATAAAAGCACAGGTCCAAAGGCAATAGGGCACTGGGGCAATCTGCCCCTAGAAGGCGCTAATCTTTCCGTAACATGAACACAAGCTGTCTAGAAAGGTGATTTCTATAGGAAAACATTTTGGACTATGGCAATTGCATATATTCTTTCAGTTTAATTATAGCAGAGACACTCTATCTTTAATCGAAAGTTATTAATAATTTACATCATTATCTTTAATAATATATTTTTGTTTAAAATGTCTGCTTGCCTTTCCTTTCTCAATGACTTTCCTCCAATTCTGGAGTTGGAGTTTGGAGAAATTATTAAGACCTCCATGTATTTTATCAGGCAGGTTTTAGAGATGATGAATTTCCAATGAGAGGAGATGCCAAAAAAATCATAATATTAAGATAAGTAGATATCTGTGTATCTTAGTTACCAAATGAAAAATACAAATCCTAACCTCCTCTGAAATTCCTCCTGCCTCATAAACAGGCTTTCTGATTCTTCTGGAGGAAGATCACTTCATCTTGCTGGTGTTTACCTTGATGGGAAGTTTCATCTTTTTGTTTAAACACAAATATCAAAATGGAAATTGTAGTGGACCCTTTCTGGTTGCTTCTCTGGATTCTCTACCCTTCTTGACCTTACTCTGTGCTCGAGGAGTCTGCGGCCCAAGGATTCTCGCAGCTAGCTTCCCGTCCCCACCTTCTGGTTGGTTTGACCAATGGGAAGTGCTAGCAGGAAAATAGTGCAGGAGAAGAAACAAGAGGTTATTGATTCATCCACTCTCTCATCTAGTTGTGCTTTGGAAATGATCATGTTCCTCTACTTAAGACAGCTCTTGTTAGCGGCCTTTGCTACAGCTACAGATTTCACAGGGTCTGAGCGAGGCTTCTTTGCTTTGCTTTCTTAAGCCTAGGGTTGGAAAAAGCTTTGCCTTTTTGCTTTCTCTTAACCTTCACCTTGCCTCTTCACACACTTGAAGTTTCATTCTTTTCACGCATTTTGAGTGTTGGAACCTGCTGGGACTCTGGTACAGCCAGCCAGCAATGCTGTGGAAAGGGCCAATCAGTAGGTCCTGAAGCCTGACTATCATCCCAGATTAGGTACTACTTTGCCATATGGCCTTCAGTCGACCCTTTCTATCCTTTAAATTTTGAATGCCTCATCTGTTAGAAAGAGCGGTTGGACCAAATCAGAAGCTTTTGCACAGTTTTCCACTTAGGCACCTTTGTATCAGCCAGCTTTCCCATTACTAGGACAAAACACCCCAAATCCACAATCTAAAAAGGAGAAGTTTCATTTAGCTCACTGTTTTAGGGTTTTGGTTCCATGGCTGACTGGCTCCAAGGTAGAAAAGCCGTGGTGGAAGGGAATAGAGGAAGACAGCTGTCCACCTCATGGCAGCCAAGAAGCAGAGAGAAAAGGGACCGTAACACACAAGAATATACCCTTCCAAGTCACACAGACAGTGGTCAACCTCTTCTGACCAGGCCCCACCTCCAAACACATGAGACTTTGGGAAAACATTTTAGACCTAAATCATAACATTCTTCCCCTGGTGCCCAAAAAGATCACTTCCATCTCATTAGGCAAAATACATTTAATCCATTTCTAAGACTCACCCAGGTCTTAACAGTGCCACCATTGCTGAAAAGGCCAAGTCCAAAAGAGCTGTGAGCCCTTGTAAAAAAAAAAAGTTAAATATTTCCAATGTACAATGGCACAAAGTAAACATTCCCATTCCACCCCTGGGTGTGGGAGAAGTCTGACAACAACAAGGTCAAAACCCTGCAGAATAAACATTAAGTCCTCTGGCTGTATATCCAGCATCCAGGGAAAGTTGTAGTGAAATATGAAATGTGAATTCCAAAAGGCTTGGGCAGCCTCACCCCATGGCCCTACTGGCTGTAGCCCACATACCCTGTTTGATAGAAAGAATATGCTTTTTTTTTTTTTTGTATTTTAGAAACATAAAAGTACAAAAACATATTGACAAACAGACACCAATTATCATAAAAAATAGTACAATCACAACTAATCTATAGACAAGGTGATATGGTCTCAACAGTGGTTATTGCTCTATCCATTGATATCTTCGAATTGTAAATGTATGAACCCATATACAGACATGCAAATTTAGTCAGACAGTTAATCCTCTCAACAACAGAAAAAAAACACAAAAACCAAAAATCCAAAGACAAGAAACAAAACAGGCATACAACAACAACAGCAACAACATCAACAACAACAACAAAAAAAAACACACCGCTTGTTGCTGCTTTACATATTGATATCTTCGAAGTGTGTGTTCAGGATAACACATACAGATATACACGATTAGTCT
>PVLD010019844.1:0-35289 GCA_004027595.1 Dinomys branickii
GAATGCAGACTGGTGCAACCACTGTGGAGAGCCGTTTGGAGATTTCTCAGCAAACTAGGTCTAGAGGTTCCATTCAAACCAGCTATTCCTCTTCTGGGTATTTTCCCAGAAGATCTGAAAACATCATATCACTCTGACATATGTGCACCCATGTTTATAGCAGCACAATTTGTAATAGCTAAAATGTGGAAGCAACCCACGTGCCCATCCACAGAAGACTGGATTAAAAAATTGTGGCATTTCTATATAATGGAATATTATTCAGCTATAAAGAAAGACAGTTTTGGGGACTTTGTAGGCAAGTGGTCAAAACTGGAGTCCATACTCATAAGTGAAATAAATCAGCGATACATGTGCAGGCAACGTATTGTATCACTGGTGTAAGTACCCGAGCGTGGGAATATAAACTAAGAGTCATGAAGGAAATCTGTTCTAAAACAAAGAACAGATGGGACGAGGGAAAGGAGAAAAGAAAGAGACAAAAACGTCTGTATATATATATGAATATACATATAAGCAGGAGGGCTAACATGGTTCTACTATTGTATTAGATCACTTAATGCTAAGGAATAATCGAGGACGGGTTATTTGATCAATCTTGTATGTCTGTATGTGTTATCCTGAACACACACTACGAATATATCAATATGCAAAGCAGCAACTACTGGTGGTTTTTTGTTGTTGTTGTTGTTGTTGTTGTTGTTTGCCTGTTTTGTTTTTTGTCTTTGGATTTTTGGTTTTTGTATTTTTTATGTTGTTGAGAAGATTAATTGTCTGACTAAATTTGCATGTCTGTATATGGGTTCATATATTTACACTTCGAAGATATCAATGGATAAAGCAATAACCACTGTTGAGACCATGTCACCTTGTCTGTAAATTAGTTGTGACTGTACTATTTTTTATGCTTATTGGTGTCTGTTTGTTCGTATGTTTTTGTACTTTTATTTTAAAAAAAAATCAGACTTCCATGTGTAAGCAATGTATTGTCTCACTAGTATAAGAACCTGAAAGAGTAAATAAAAATTAGGAGGTATGATAGACATTAAGAAATGAAAATAAACTGCTCAAAAGTAAAGAGCAACTGGGATGAGGGAAAAGAGAATAGAAAGAAGGGGAAATTATGTAAATATGTATATACAGGATGGCTAATAAAATTGTACTACTGACTTCTATTGCTTTATGGAAAGGATCATTTAGAGATTAATTATTTGATAAATTTTGCATGTCTCTGTTCTCCTGAAAAATCACTCTGAAGATATCAATATGTACTACAACAACCATTGTTAATTTCCTACCACTTTGTCTGTAATTCAGTATTGTTTGTATTATTCTTATGCTATTTTGTAAATGGATGTCTGTTTGTTAATAAGCTTTTCTTCTTTCATTTTTTAAAATGAATTTAAAAAAAGAAATCAACCAATAACAAATGTTGGCAAGGCTGTGGGGAGAAGGAAACCTTTCTTTATTGCTGCTCGGACATTAAACTGATACAACCAATATGGAAGGCAGCATGGAAATTCCTCAAAAATTAAAGATAGAAATTCTGTTTGATTGAGCTATTCCCCTTCTAGGTATCTTCCCAAAAGTGTTAGAGACATCCTACCACAGTAATATATGGGTAGCTATGCTTATAAAAGCACAGTTCTTAATAGCTGAATTTTAGAAACAGTCTGTATGTCCATCAACAGATGAATGGATAAAGAAAATGTTGTACATATACAATGGAATACTCTTCTGTCATAAGGATAAATTTGAATCATTTCTAGGAAAACTGGTGAACCTTGAGATCATAATGTTAAGAGAAGCAAATTGGACACATAGCTTAAATATTTCATTGTTTCTCTTAAATGCAAAAAAACTATATACAGTGGTACTTTGAGTCACAAGCTTAGTTTTACAAAACACTGCCACATTTGCACATGTGCAAGAGTGAAGGCCATTGTCATGCTTATCACTCAATGCAGAGTTTGCAAACAAAACCAAAATTGTGCCAAACATTTCTTTTCACAAAAGAAAAGATGTATATCAGATACCAGCAAAATGATAGAGAGAAAAGGATTGTAATCCATCATTCAATACATTTAAAAGTGTAAAAATATATTTTGATCTATTATACTAGACTTACATAGTTTTTATGTTCTTTGGCCTGTTAGTCTGTTTTTTAATCTGTGTGTATAATAATTACCTGTAGAAGGTTTTATAATATAAATAAATGAATCTGACTCTGGAAAAAAAGCAGGGTGGAGGAAAAAACAAGAAAAAAGAATTGAAATGTGTTATGTGCATGTACCAATTCCCTGCAATGAACGTAACATTATGTGCTGCAAGCATGTACTCATAAAAGTAAAAGAAAGAAAAACAGATGCAAGTCATGCATGCTATAGCACAATGAATGCTTAAATATAATTGTGCAAAGTATACAAATGTTATAGAAATAAGTTGTCTTTTGTTGAAATATATATCACTTTCTCTTGCACAGATCATGCTATAGCTTTGATTAAGGTGAGACTGTCCGGGACAGTCTCATGAGCTCAGAGGCGGGACTTTATTAAGGAGATTGAATCACGGGGTGTTGTGGTCATCTGTGGCCTCATCTGTTGGTAGGGGAAGTTCCCGGTTGTGAGCATAGGCGGTGGGGTCTGGTCTGAAGAGGCGGTTGGTTGGTCCTGAAATGCAAGGCTGCATCTCCCTCTTTGGCTCCTCACTTTACTCCCTGCTTCCGGATTCCCGTGCTGTGAACAGCTTTGCTCCGCGGCAGGCTTTTCCAGGGTACTGCCTTCTGCACAGAAGACAGTCAGAGAGAAGCTAAATCTTCTAAGATATGAGCCCAAACCGCTGTCTCTTCTTTAAATCGCACGAGTTAGGTATTTTGTCCCAGCAATGAGGGAGCGGCTAAGAGAAATTATTCTTATTGTTATTATATTATTGAATCCTTCATCCCTTGAGAGTAAATGGGGTTGATAGCCTTTACAGATGAGGAAATGAAGGCTGGGGGAGGTTATTAACAACTGTGGGTGGCAATTAGTAGATTCCAGATTCCAGCTTTCAACTTATGCAATATGTACAGAAATGAATTCTATAGACCTTTATAAGAATACACCCAAATTTAAAGATGAAGCATTAGTTATAAAGAAACAAGAATTTTACTCAGGAGAAATGGTAAATGACAAATATCCATTTTCATTTATTTTTTACTAAAGGATTTATGTCTGCTTACTAGGAAAAAATGTTAATTTTTCACATTGATTCTTTGCAGAAATAAATGTCTCCCCTTCCCAATACTTCTTTGTGCCTTTTCTAATTTGGAAACTGAATCAACACAGGAAAAGAAAAGGATAAACATCACAGAAAATAACTTGCTTACATCCCTTGAGTTACGATGAATTCCTATAATTGCATTTTCTACTTCTTTGGGTTAATGGTAGTTTTGGGAGCTGAAAATGAGGCTTTAAAACCTGGGTCACTGTTAATTCATTTATTAAAACATTTTTCATTCTATGACCATGAAGTTTGGTTTTTAAAACCTTGTTCCAGAGAACATAACGTCGTGGCTTGATAGTTCCTTTATTTTTCTTTTCTACTTTAAAATGATTTCTTAATTTAGAAGCTGTCAAGAAACTTTGATGGGAGAAATGACCTGTGTCAGAAGAGCAATTTTAAAAGACTGTTCTTTTAGTGGACTGGTGCAAACCACCTCTTTTATCTTTGACCTTTGAGCGATTTTACCATGAGTTGAATTTGGCTCCAAGTTGAGGTCATGTAATTTCAGGCCTTCTCTCAGGACTCCACAGTATGAAGATAAAAATTAGTTTGCCTTTTCAGGGTTCAGTTACCTGCTTCGTGGAAAAGGAAGACATTTCTTTTTCTGTCTTTGTCCTTCTGTCCCTCTCATCAGCATGTCAGACATTTTCAGCACCCTTTCTTTTGTTTCTGATTATTCATTTGTTGTGTTTTTGTTGTTGTTTTGTTTTAAATTTCTTTTCTTCTCTGTGCCTCCTTTTGGAAACTTTCTACCAACCTGTCTTTGAGTTCACTACTCCTTTCTTCGTTTATTGCACGTTGCTGGCAGCCACATTCAAAGAATTTCCTAAATTCAAACATTTAACTTACGGTTCAGAAGTAACTTACTTTGTTTATTCTGATCCTCTCTTAATGTTGTCTATTTCATTCTGTCTGTCTTATTGTGTATTTTTTATCATATTAATCAAGGAATCATAAGGTCCTTATCTATCAAACCTAACATATGGATCATTTTTTTCTGATGATTACTTTATCTCTTGATTATTGACAATTTTTCTTGTTATTATTTGCATTGCTAGTAATGTTTTATCATACTCTATATACTACTGACAATACATTGCAGATCTTCTGAAATTGCCTTCTTCCTCTACTAATTTTATTTTTGTAGTCTTAAAAGTGAAAATATCAGCAGATTACCTTGATTATTTTGAAGCTTGTTTTTTTGTTGTTGTTATGGTGGAATATTTTATTTGATCTTTCTGTGATTCTCAACTAAAAGGCTAGGATGGTTAGCAGGTATCCTCTTTCAAGCTCAGTTCTAACTCCATCATTTCCATAGCTTTGTGAGTCTTCTAAGATCTCAACTTTTAGATTTGTCCCCTTCTCTAGGTTGTCCAGAATCTTCCTTTGTGAATGCACAGCACAAAGGACAATAAAGACATTTTTTGCTGTCTCAAAACTTGTGGTGGATTGACAACAGGTGTTCAACTTATAATACCCAGTTGAACTGAGTAAGCGTGGTGCTGGGTGTGGGAAGCCCACCTGGGGATTGTTGCCAGCAGCATAAGAGGAAGAACTGAATAAAAAGAAGTTAGGCTGTTGGGAGCTCGTAGAAGCTGTTGGGAGCCTGTTGGAAGCAGAGAGAAGCTGTAAGGAGCTGTTGGTTTTCTTGGAGGAGTTTGTCATGCTGGCTTTCCTGATGAACTCAGCTGTTTTCATCCTCTGAGGAGCTCAGGACCTTGTAGGCACTGAGAATGGCTTTGGTTCACTTTTGGGGAGCTCTGCTCTTCACTCTGAGCATCACTTCCTGGCTCTAGTGTGGAAGATGGTGCGCTGCTGGTCTCCTGGAAATCTTGTCATGTTGGCTTTCCTGGTGTGAACTCAGCAGTCCTGATCATTGGAGGAGCTTGGGACCTCACTGTTGCTGAAGATGGCTTTAGTACCTTTTAGGAGAGCTCTGGTTCTTATTTTGAGGATCACTTCCTGGCTCCAGTGTAGATCCTTCAGCCTGCTAGCACAGATCCTTCATCCCACTGACAGACTTTCCAGATTCTACCACTGATCTTTGGGCCTTCCAGCATAGATCCATAAAATAGGCCTGCATAAGACACTGTGATGGGCTCTAGGCCTCCAGTTGGACTTGTGGTAGACATTGTGATGAGCTCTAGGTCTTTAGCTGGGCTCATGCAGGATGTTATTATGGGATCCAGGCCCTCATCTGGTCAAGATTCTTTGGTCTTGAGTGTGTGGACAGATTTCCTGTACTATTTTGTATATGATTCTTTCCTGCACTCTCTTTTACATGATAAATAATCTTATAAAATATGTGTCCTGTATTATATCTTTCTCCCTTGCAAAAATCCCCAAACTACAACAGAACTCCAATTTCTGTTTGATGTATTCAGCCAAATCTTTGTTCTCTATCTGTAGTCCACCCCGGGTTTATACTGTACCCTCAAAAGAAAGCTAGGATTAATATGGAGATCACCTTTTTGCAGATTTTCCCTCACGAATGACATCACTCAAGTGGTTTTAATGCAATGACAGGAAACAAATGTTGGATACACTTTAAAAGTTTTATATCATCCTGTATCAGTCACTCAATTAATATTTGATGAGCAATCCTCCTGCCAAATTCATTTCAGTTGTCAAGACCGACCAGTAATAGCAGTTCAAACGCACAATTAACCCTATTTTTCCATCTAAATCAAGCTCTACAAAAGTAGAATCACTGAACTTCATAATACTGCTATAGGAGACATGTCTTTTTCCTGTTCTTATGCAAGGATTCTGATCCCACTTCAATAATATTAACAACAAATACACATGTAAATATGCATTTATATGTATTGTCACATAAATATTCACATACTCTAATTTGATTTCATTGTATAATTTTCAATGAGATTAGGGAGTGGGTGAAAAAATGGTAGTGTGCATCCATTTAAGTGCATTTGTTTGAAATAGTGACTACACATCATGTAATCTCACTTTTCAAAGATAATGGTGGTGTATGTGGTCAAAATTATTGTTTGAGTTCAGGTTAGAATTCCAACCAATTTCCTTTTATGTGTACTCAGAGGTACTATTATTTCCCCACCGCCAATTGCTGCTGCATAATTTGTCTTTGACTCTGATAATCTGGGAAGCTGCCAGTTGGAATAAAATCTCAGAAAGTCATCAACAATGAAGATCAAATCTGTGCTTCTCAGACCCACGTATTTAATGCATCTAACATGTAATCAATTCCACAGTGGTGATGAGAAATATATGATCACCTGCCTCTGAGCTGACTTCACTTTTGCCACTGAATGGTAATGAAAACAGTATTTCTAGGCAGACTCATGGTCACAGAGTTTGATTATTTTATTAGTTCTTAAGAGTGGTTTTAAATAATATTTGAATTTTTTGTCTATATTGTTGTCCATATTCCAAAACCAAATTTAAAGTCACTGAGGTAACATGAGATTTCATTATTATTGCATATTACAAATTGGAAACATGTTTGTGATGGAAATTCAGTAAACACTATGGGTAGAAAATAAGGTTGCCATTAGAATTATATATTTTTAGCAAAGAGATGAGAAGGCAGTTTCTTGAGATGTTACCACAGCTGATTCTTTTGCTCAGTTCAGATGGAAATCGTGAGTAGATAAAGTGCCGCTCATTTGATATTAACAGCCCTGAGCTTCAAATTCCAGCATCTCTTGGCTGTCAGAATCAACAACACTGTTCAGTGCTGCCCTTGAAGCAAGAGCCAGCAGCTCCCAAGGCCTCTGGACTCTTCCAGACACCAGAGATGTCAGTTCCCAGGAGTACCCCACTGCCCTGCACTGTTTATTGGCTGTTGACTGCTCTACCTGTTACCAGCTACAGCACCTGGCCCTTTCTGTCACCAGCAGCCTGTAGTGTGAACAGCTCAGACTGTTCTCTTACACATGGAGAGCGTGAAAGTACATACCACCGGGAAGAAATTTCATTAAAGCTTATCCTGTACCCTATGGAGAAAGAGGGCACTAACTGACCTGACAGCGGTATGGAGATGGGTGGTCATAAGGAAAAAAAGGTAAGGCTCATGCCTCCTAGTGTCCTGCCAGCTACTTGCTGGCTACCTGCGGGGTCATGAGCAGTGGAGGGGCTCCCAAAGGACCACATGGGGGGTGGTCATGGAGGAGTGAAGTCACGTGGGGTAAACATGGCCCTGAAGCTTTCGACAGCCAAAGTAAAACTCTGAGAACAGCTGCAGAGCTGATGGTGTGGCTGGGGCCAGCTGATGCCACTTGGAGCAGCCATGTCCATCAAGTGTAGGAGAAATAAAAAATAAAAATGGACCTCTTGGGGAGGATCGGGCACTTTTCTTCCACCTAAAACACACTGGTTGAACATGGCAAGTGTGAGACAATTAAAACATTAGTGCAAAAATGAGAGAAAGACACCTTTCATGAGGTGCCTAGCAGGTATGCAATACTCTTTGAAACAATTCACGTAAGTGGCATCATGTTTAGCTGTGGTAACGATCCTATAGTGAGCATTTTCAGCCTTATAGTTCAGGTGAGGAAACAAGGTTCAGTGAGGTATGACACACATCCAACATCATAGATGAGTAGAGATTTGGAATACAAGTCAGCCAGACTCCAAAGCCCATGGTTTTTGCAAACCAATCAACTGAATTTGTTTTTTGTTTATGAGAAAAAATTTTAAAAACCCAATAAAACAGTTTCAAGACAGGTTAGTACAAGAGTTACAATAATTAATACATTGCATATTGTTGTCTTTGCAGTAGCTACTCAGAGTACAAAATGTGTTGTCCAAGCAGTATTAGCACAAACCTTTCTTCTCAATGAACTAAGAGAAACTAGCTCTATCACTACTTTAACTATCTTGTATATAAATATATTTCTTCTTTTTCCCTTCCAGCCTTTCCCCTTTCCCTCTTCACAGTTTGTCTTTTCTTCTGAACACTTTCTTCACAGTTCACAATATCTATTGTACATTTAGAACTTATTTACTCATTCAGTTTCTCACACTAGTGAGACAATATGATGTTTACACATACGAGTCTGATTTATTTCACTTATGTATAGTCTCAAGTTGCATCCATTTACCTATAAAAGTTTCAAGTTTGCCATTCTTTATGGCTGAGTAGTACTTCACTATATAAAAAGTGTAGCTTTTATATCAATTCCTTGGTTGATGGGAATTTGGGTCATTTCCAAGATTTAGGTATTACAAATTTTGCTCCTATAAACAGGGGTGCACATATATATTGCTATGATAGAATGTTTGAAACTGCTCTGTAGTAGAAAATGTAGAATTATTTATTTCTTATAGAATATGAGTCACATTGTTCCTTAGTGTACTAAGGCTATAGTTCAACTGTATCATTCAATTTATAGCTGGACCTTAGGACTTGATATTCCAAATTGCGGAGGGTTGACATGTGAAGCACTTCAAAATGAAGGACATTCAAGGCCTCAGAAGTGAGGTCTTTCTGACTATCTCCAGCCCTCCTGTCTCTTGCCCCATTTCCCCCAAGTTATTTGTAAAAATTACGATTCTTTCCCCCTGCAATAGGTCATAGAAATTAGAACTCTTCCTCCATAAAGAAAGCCATCAAACTAAAAAAGGCCATTTTTTCTTCTCTAGTGGAAAGGCATATCCCAGAAGGGCTTGTTGCATAATTAGGGAAAACGAATGCTCCACAGAAACAAAGACACACCTGAGATACAGCCCCTGATGGATTTTCTCCCTCAGTCTACTATCAGTAAGTTGTAGCTTTTCAGCCAGTCATGTTTCTATACAGCTATCCAGCCCTCATCAAGCCTACACATGGAAACAAGTAGCTTCTGCAGTCTTTGAGCTCTCATTTCTGAAGCCTCCCATGTTACACCCAAAATTTATTAAATATGTCTACTATGACTTTCCTTCATTAACCTTATGTTTTTAAGCTGTTGTTGGAATAGTATTAGCTGTTATTCCTAAGATGGGTTGGAAAAAGTACCACAGCTTCCCACCCTTCCATTCGTTTTACCTTACCTTACACAGCATTGTGTGTTCTCCACCCAGCACTCTTCCATGATAAATGCACTTCACTGCCTACTCTGCATCAGCTTAATTTTTCATCTTTATAATGTCAAGTGTGGCAGGTGTAGCGTGCCCTTTATAACCAAAACTCCTCAGCTAAAGATGCTCCAGTGGCTAGATGCAAAATAATTAGTGTCTCATGTCACATTTACCATCAGGTATGTGGCTGGTTTTTAAGTTAGAAAATAAGTATGTGTGGTTGCTTTTAAAAAGTATTTCACATTTTGAAACTATAATTTTAAGTCTGACTTACTAGTATTACTTTGACCAAGCAGCAGTTAAAACACAGCCAGTATACAGTAGCCAAAAAAGTGTATCTTTAAGAGAATTTTCTCATCTTCTGGTACATATTAAGTACGATTTTATTATAGTCTCAATAAAACTAACTCAATGAATTTGAATTTCAGTGAGTCAATGTACCAAAGTTTACAGGACATTTTCCTATTGCTACATATTTGGGTTTTTCAAATATTTTCTCTATCTAAATTAAAATCATGTGAATTAATCTTTATAGGGCATTTCTACACTTAGGCTGAACATGGGCTAAAATGACAGGTAAGTTCCTTGTCAGACATATTTACACTTGAAAGGCATCTTATAGTTATCATTCTTTGGAAATGTTTATTTCCCAAGTCCATTGAACATATTTTTGAAATGTAAAGACAAGGTGACAATCTCTTCTTGTCAAACAACAACACAATAAAGTTCCTCTGATCTTCTTGATTTAATTCACTGCCAGCTAACCTGCATTCAAAGAAACATAAAATTTCTTCACCGTGAAGCAAAACAAACCTCAAAAACAAAAAGTTTAGGAAGAAATATAAGCATTAGAAAGATAAATATAAAGAAAGATAAATATAAAGAAAAATAAACCTGACCATTTAAAACAACTATAATATTAATGATGTGGAATTTACACAATATAAGGATAATATATATGAAAATGATACCACAAGGAACAGGTTACATGTATTTAAACTTTTGTAGATATTTTGAATTATTTAGAAAAATAGTAACATCAGTAATGAAAAAATAAAACCAAAATATGAAACAGCTTCATTGGCTTCATCTATAAGAATATTGGTCAGCTTTGTCTTGCTAGGACAAAGTACCTGACGCTGCATTTTAAAGAAGAGGTTTACTTCGGTTTATGGTTGAAAAGGTTTCAGTGCATGGTCTGCTGCTTCCAAGGCAGAGACATCATGGTGGAGGGACCTACAGGAGAAAGCTCTTTAACTCTCAGCAATCAGAAGTAGAGAGAGAGAGACAGAGACAGAGACAGAGACACAGAGACAGAGAGATAGACAGAGAGAGACAGAGGGAGGGAGGGAGGGAGGGAGGGAGAGAGAGAGAGAGAGAGAGACAGAGGGGGGGTGGGCAACAATATACTCTTCCAGGTCATGGCCCCTTGGCTCCCATCCTTCAAACAAGCTCTACCATTCATTCAGCTGTGAATTCTTCAATGGATTAATTTCCAAGATCCGGTCATTTTCTGAAAGATTTTGGTGGATGTTTTACATCTAAACTACAACACAAGATTGTAAAGGAAGCTAGCAATACGCTGAAATATTTATTAGAGTATTTGTGATGTTGTGATATATGAATAACGTGATTCCTCTAATAATATATTGAAAAATTATAGCAGTTCCAGGTGCAGAAATTTCAGTATATATACCTTAACAAAGAGGTTGAGTGACCCTTATCCAAAACGTTTGGAACCAGAGTGATATGGATCTTGGGATTTTTTTCTTCTCTTGGATTTGGGTATGTGTATCTGCCTATTAATCCTGATATGTCCATTTCACTGAGTTAGAAAATGTCCAGTAGAGTAGGACAGCACACTCTTTAGTCAGTCTGTGTGGTTCAGGGAAGTATGGCCTTCAGTACTGGATATAGTCCTTTGCCCACTCTCTGCCACTGCTCCTTTGCTCTGCTTTGTGGCTGCCATGAACCAAGCAGCTTTACTCTGCCATGCCAGTCCACCATGTTGTTTCTGATTTTGAGTTGGCCAATAATAGACTGAATTCCCTAAAACCATAAGCTACAATAAACCTCTCCTCCTTTAAATGTGATTGTCAGTTGTAGTGTCCTAGCAACAAGGAAGATAACTAATACAATTCACATAGACATGATGGGTTATTTTAGGGATGGGATCTAACTCAATGTAAAACTCATTCATATTTTGTATATACCTAAGGTACATAGTTAAGTTTACACAAATATTTGTAGTGCACCTGTTTAGAAGGAAGCCAATCACATAAAGTCATGTGTGGAATTTTCCATGTAAAGTGTCTTGTTGCCACTCCAAAGTTTCATATTCGATGGTTTTTGAGATTATGGACCTTTAGATTAGGGATGCTTAATGAGTACTTTCTTCCTGAGTTCATAATTACAACATACTTAGATATTCCTAATTTTGTGACCATCCCAGAAATGGGTTTGATGAACACTTAAAATTATGTTCTGTGAAACCAGAACCTCAAGACCATACATACTGTGGGTAGCAGAACAGACCCAAACCAACAGAGCATTATAGGACAATGTAATAATTCAAGGGAATCCCAAGATTCAGCAGAGTGGGTTTCAATAACCAATTTAAACATTTAATTATGGATAACATGAAGTGCTCCATTTAAATTTTTAAGATTTCTTTATGTTCTAGTATAACTCATTTGTGGGGAAGAATTGCCTATTCCCTCACACAAAGCATTTGATTTACGGTTTTGTTTATACAGTTCTCAGAATAGCATTAATTTCATAAAGATTTGATTTACTAAATATTCTAAATTTAAAATTTTGCATGAATCAGCAAATATTTGACTTACAAACATTTAAATTTTGCAGAATTAAAATATTATCCATGCCTTTCCTCACATATTATTATTCCTCTCATTAGCAGTTGAATTTTATTACAAAATTCATGACCAAATAAGAACTTATTAAGCTTCCTTTACTTAATTTTATTTATTTGAAGAATGTGTTACTGAAAGCATTAGATAACCCTTTCCTCAGAACTTAGAAATTCATCTTCCCTCATTGGTAGATTGAGCACTGGCCCTTCAATGATGTCCGTGATCTTGTTCCAGGAATTTGAACATGTTCCCTTATATAGTGAAAAGGACTTTACAAATATGATTTAGTAAAAGATCTTAAGAATGGGATACCATCTTGCAATATCCAGGTGTAGGCAATGAAAGAAACAAGGTCATTACAAGGGAAAGATATACACAGGAAAGCAGGCAGACCGGGAAGCGGAGCTCACAGAGGACAGACAGTATTACTTTGTCTGCCTTGAGCAATGGAATATATATGAAGAAGAGCCACAGAAAGCAGTTCTTCCTTTGAGCTGAAGACCTGATGATAATTTGGTGTGACATTTCTGATACCTAGAACTGGGAGAGAATAAACTTGTGTTCTTTAAGTCACCAAATTTATGATAATTTATTACAGAACCACTAGGAAACTCATATATATGGTGAGACTTAGATTAGAAAGAAAGCTGCAGTGGATCAAGGCACAGAAATGCACAGTAGATATAGCTCTGAGGTTAGGGTAAGGTTTGGATGAGGATATTAGCATATTTAATGGAAGATAATGTTTACCAAAGCACAATCTGCCATATTTATAGCTTAAAACATCAGAAATACAATATTGACAGGGGACCCAGGCACTTAATAAAGTAAAGATCCTGTTATTCCAGTGATACTAAATAGAATTTAGAAGATCAGTTTTGAGAACCATTCTACCTAGGCTTCTATCATGTTTTAGTTAACTAAGAGTTGTATCGGTTTAGCCTCTCTGAAGGCCAGTTGTCACCTACTAGCTACATTGTTAGACTGGCAATTTACTAAGCCCCACTCTTGTTTTCAGATGCATAGCTACACACAGGTTAAAATGTGAATGCCAAAGTAAATTTCTCTATAGTTAAAGAATATTCTGACAAGAGGATTTGAGTCTTCCTTCTTAGCAGCTAAATTTATATTGTGAAATAATTACATTTGCAATGTTTTAAATAGAATTGAACTTTAAGTAATGGTCTAATTTAGTTCATGGCTAAGGAACATGAAGAAAAGAACATAATATTTTCATGCCTGTAAAGGACAGGACGAAGATATAGCTACATCAGTTTCCTGACAATATACCACCCTCACTTCACAGCTATCCTGGTTTTTACCATGCTGAAGAGAATGCTTCTTCCAGTTCTCAAACACCAATTTACTTCTTCCTTTGATCAGCTTAATTTTATCAAGTAGCATTACTTTAACCATTTCCTTTTTTTCAGAAGAAAATGTTAATAATCTTATAAGAGATTACATAAGTAATAGTAAAAATTAGGCATTTGATAAACATTATGCCAAATATGTTAATAACTTCAATTTATTGCTAAGGAGAAAGGTAAATGACTTGTTCATGATTGCACAGCTCGGGCAAAGCGGTACTGGCTAAGCTTGATCCTGTCTGTCCTCTCCACGTCATGTCATGGGCCTCTCTAGGTGTAGAAACTGACAACTCAGAAATCCTCATAGGACAGGGATTTGTTTATACCGGGTTCATGGTACTATAGTCTTGCTATCAGTTTTTATCTATGAACTGGGTCCTTTCTAACTTTTCAAATTTTGGAGCCAATAAGAAAAACCTAGAATCAACTGAGGATTGAGTAGGAAAGATTTCATTCTTGCCCAAGAACAGAAGCTGGAGGTAAATTCAGAAATCAATTCATCAAACCATGGATTGTTGGGAGATTGGAGATACAGGTGAAAGAAATGAGAAAGATGGACAGGCAATGATGGGAAGGAATATTCACGTCTTTTCTGGGAATAGGCAGAGATTCTTGGGAACATAGGTTCTGCCTCCTTTTGCTCATGTTGTAGTTTTTCCCTCCTGTCCTCAGGACAGTTGTCAAGTGTCATGGAGCTGGAGGAGTTGCCATTTGGCATGCAGATGACATTATAATGACAGTAGAGATTGTCACTCTGGCAGCTATCTTAGATCCAACCAATTTTGGCTGGCTTAGCAGAAGAGGGTGTTCTGACCTACAGACATCACCTGCTCAAAGATAATTGTGATTCCACAAGGGCAGAAATTCAGCTCAGCCAAATGTGCAGTACAATATTAGGGTGAGGTAATGGTTTGAACAGCTCTTGAAAACCCTTATGTTGAAATCTAATTCCAAATGTGTTTGTTTTGAAAAGTGGAGGCTCTACAAAGTGATTAGGTCCGGAGAGGAGAAGCTTCATAAGTGAGATTAAATGTCTTGATTAAACAGGACAAAGGGGCAGGGTGGTGCACATTGTGATCCCAGCACCGGGGAGGCTCAGGCAGGAGGCCAGAATGCATTATATAAAAGTAGGGAGTTGGGGAGGAGGAGCAGAACAAGAAAAGGAGGAGGAAAGGAGCTTGTTGGACTTCATGTCCTTTGAAGAAACAGAAGACACCATCATAGAAGGTAGATTGTAACCCACCTCTGGTATCAAAATTGCCAGTTACTTGATCTTGAGTTTCTCAGGCACCACAATTATGGGCAATGAATTTCTACTCTGTATAAATTACTTAGTTTAGCTATTTTGTTATGGCAACCCAAATGGACAAAGACACCTTATGTAATGGTTTGGTACATTAACTGCTTTTTTCCCATAGAAAAGGTAAAACAAAATTTTATTAAAAATTAAGAGGGAATAGCAACAGTTGACACATTGCATGTTCTTATTTTAAAGTAGGTGCTAGGGGCGCAAGACATGGGCATAAAAATTTCTCCAATTGATATTAGTACAAACCTTCCTTTTTAATGAACTAGGACACACTAATAATATAATTTGACTTGTGTTTTCCCCTTTTCCCTACGGTCCTTTCCCCTCTCACCCATCCTAGTTCCTTTTTCCTTTTGAGAAATTTCTTCCCATTTCACAATATCTACTGTACATTTTTAAACCTATTTGCTTTTTCAGTTTCTCACAGCAGGGAGGTGGTACAATGTTTACACAGGTAATCTGATTTATTTCATTTATGAGTATGGACTCAAGTTGCCTCTATTTACCTATGACAGTCTTAAGTTTATCCTTCTTTATCACTGAGTAGTACTCCATTGTATAAAATACCACATCTTTTTTAATCATTCCATAGTTGATGGTCATTTGGGTTGTTTCCAAGATTTAGCCATTATAAACTGTGCTGCTATAAATATAGGTGCACATACATCCCTGTGGTATGATGTTTTTAATTCTTCTGAGAAGAAACCCAGAAAAGAAGAGCTGGGAGTAATGGAACTGCCAATCCTAGTTTTCTCAGGAATCTCCACACTGATTCCCACAGTAGTTCAACAGTCTACACCCACACTAACATTGGAGAAGGGTTCCTTTTTCCCCACGGCCCCTCCAACATTTGTCATAGGTTGATTTCTTGATGCTAGCCATTCCTTCTGGGGTGAGATGGAATCTCATTCTTGTTCTAATTTGCATCTCTCAAATGACACATGATGTTGAACGTTTTTTCATATATTTATTAGCCATTTGTTTGTCTTCATCTGAGAAGTGTGTACTAATCTCTGATGCCCATCTTTGGTTTGGATCTTTAAGTTTGAGGGGGTCTGAATTATTTCAAGTCCATATACTATTAACTGGTTTCTAGTCACATTGTGATATAGTAAATCATTGGCTGGAAAAAAGTTGAATAATTATGTAACTGCCAAAGGGGAGAAAAACAAACATAAGAACAACAAACTGTTAATCATAACTTTTATTACAGCCAAGCATAAACAGAAAATTTAAAAAAGTGCTAGACCCTTCTTAATGTATGATTTTAAGCCATTAGTTCCCCAGTGATATTTTAGAATAGAGTCCACAGAGTCAAAGAGAGTGGCACATGCTTTATAGGATACACCAATGTTCAAGAGAATGATCAACAAGTTGGTCATGACTCTTTCTTGGTCAGAAAATTAGAAAATAAGCTTACATTGGAGGAATGAACCTCTACCTCGACAAAAAGTGAGACTTCTATTTTGTCTTTTCAAAAGCAATGTTCTTAAAATCCCTGACTATTATTTAAATTTAATTAAACAGAAATGACCAGCTCAAATGTTAACCATCTCCAAGACACCTGTGACAGCAGGTGCTCAAGTTTCTGTGTCAGACTTTGCTAATCAAGCCCTTGTGACTCAAAATAATTTCTGTGGCCTGGCAGATGGCATCAGAAGGGAGCTTGTTAGAGATTAAAACATCAGTCACCTCCCCACATCTTTGGAAGCAGATACTGTACCTGTATTAATGGAGGCAATTGACATGCACTGTCCAGGCTGGAAAGCACTGCATGCTCTCTGATTACATTTTGCTCACCAGTGAGGAGTAAATTGATACTTATTAAATCTATTCAAATTTAGGTCTAATTGTTAAAGAAGGTATGAGATTATTTTTAATTAAACTTTTATTTATTTTTTCTGATTTTAGGTACTAAAAGGCTGAACAGAGGGGAAAAATTTCTTCACTATAAAAGAAATTCTTTTAAAGTGATAGTTGTTACTGGAAGAATACTAAGAGTGTCCACAGCCCACTGAAAAATCTTGTTTCTCTTCTACCATATTTAGAGTTCCTTTTTTGTGCTTATTTTATATATAAAAAAAAAAAAGATTTTAACTGTTTATATGCCACTGAGTTCAGCCATAGCTCACAATTACTCTCCATTCATCGATTCACAGGGACAGAAAACAATTGTCTCAAGCTCAGAGAGCAAAACTACCCTTTGGAAAGTGTTTAAGAGAATGGAGTCCTGATCTCCATGGTGAAGCACTTAAATTTAACTTCTCGAAAGGGGAGAACAAGAAATGGAAACAAACGAATTACCATGATGAGGAAGTGGCCTTTACTGTTCAATTTTCCTATGGTTTTCACTCATGGTTAAGAAGTTACCCAATTCTTGGTAAGAGACAAATACAATGTCTTCTTCTTCTTTTTTTTTTTTTTTACAATGTCTTCTTTTAAAGGTGAAAGTACCAAGTTCTTTGGTTAAGGCACAGAAAAGCAATATAGATCTTGACATCTCAGTACATCATCACCAGAGTTTAGGGGCTGGTGGCACAAGAAGGCAAAGGAAACACAGACTTGAGCACCTGGGACCAACTCAACAATAAAAGCCAGAATTTCCACGCTCAGTAGCAATGACGGTGATGTCTTCACCAAGTGAGACTGCAATATCGATGCTGCATGGAGGTCCCAGGCGCTTTTATCCAGTTACGTGGCACCCCAGATTCAGATTTAGATAAGATACAGAAAATGCAGCAAAGGTGGACATTAACTGATGATAGATGAGAAATACAGGAGAGTGGTTCAGTGGAGAGACTCATTCAGGCTCCAGGTATAAAGAGAAAGGAGTATGCACTGGCCTCCACCTTATGCAAGTGTGATATTGGTAAAATCAACCTATCAAAAACTGAGTTGGCTTCTCACTATATAAAAATAAAGGATCAGAAACAGTGTCTTTTGAATGTTGGCTCCCACATGTAAATAAAAGATTGGGATTAGTAGCTTCTGACTTGTCTTGTGACCAACAGCATCCTTCAAAGACTGCGAGATTCAAATGAGGGACCGAGAACATCGTTTTCTGATTGGTTTGATGTACTGTACTCAGCCTGGACTCTTTCTGGTCCAGTGTTCTGTGCTTGTCTTTTTTGGCTCATCCCACTAGCCATGTTGTTTTTCTTTTTTAATGACATTTGACACATTCTGCCTACTTGGGTTTTCTGGTTCACTCACACCCTGATCTACCTTAGTTTTGGTGATTTGTTGCACTACACAAACAAGGGACAAAGTCCTGTGCCCTTAACCTGTTATTCAGCAACTGTACAATTTGTGTTTTCTTCTAAGGCAACCAAGGTTTTAAGAGTGATTGTTACTAAAACCTGTAACTCTTCACTTAGACATACAGATTGGTTACAATAGGTAGCTAAAACTAGAACAGAGCCATCTGTTCATCCTGTGTATCATTTAGGAAAATTTGTCAGAAGAAAAATTATTAGTCTTAAACTCACCTAGCTTATCTCATCCCCCTTGAAGACTGAGTACACCAAGGTTAGAGTAACTAAAGTAATTCTCAGAATTTATAGGGACACCTGATTATTAGCTTTTATAGGGCCCAGCTGCAGAAACTGTGGGAGTTGGTGGTCTCTCAGTGGTCCTGCGAGAAAACAGCGAAAATAAAGACAAGAGATAGCCAGGGTCAGGTGGAGTTACCTCTTGCCTGTGGGCAAAAGGACTCCCCCAAAACAGTGGAGCACTTATTTATAGCGTCCAGAGAGTTTGCTTAATTTCTGCCTCAGTGCCCAGCAACCAGTTAGCAATGTTACAAGGGCTTGTTTACTCTGAGGGGCTCCTGTGTTCTCAGGCTGGCCTCATCCTGCATGTGTAACTACTTTCCAGCTTCAGTAGCTCCCAACAAGAAACCTCCCACCCAACAGAGCAATGTTGGAAGTGTCCGGATCATAAATCCCAGATTATAATCACTTAGATTCTAGGAAAATGCAGAGCCTCACATGACTGACACTTCCTCAAAGAGAAACACTTATCTTCTGGGGAGCAAACTGCACCTGTACCCTGAGGATTCCCAGGGAGCTGTGGAAACGAGAACAGCGATAATGATCAGCCAGACCTTGGCCCACCTCCGCTCATCCTGAGAAGCTGGCCTTTTGCCTGACTTGATCTTTACTAATTCCTCAAGCTAAAGTCTCTTGTGTTTTCTTACTTTCCAATGAAATCTTTTATCTTACAAATGCATGTGTTAGTTTTGATTTTCTTTTCACTAAAACAAGGGTACTTGCGACCTGGTGACACTTGGAGCATTGGTCTCAAGTCTATTCTGCCAGCTTCCCCCATATTCCTTTAGCTCAGCTTGAAAAAGTTTATGTTGATAATAACTAATACTGTCAACAGACACTGTGACGGTATTTGAATTAAGTGACTCCAATTATGAGTACACTCACTTTACTGTGTAGCATGTCCTTGGGAGCCAAATATGCTTCCTTGGCTTTTGGGCCATCTTCCTTGGTGGAGAGAGCACCACCTCATCCTTTTTGCCTAGGGAGACAAGATTCTGTGCACAATTTGTTTTCTACTTCCAGTGATTAAGTGTGATGTGACTAATGCTATATTAACATTTGCAAAACTTCTACAGCTTGGGTAACATGTCTGTCTCTATGGGCTTCATGAAAGTTTGCACAGCTGCAAAGCAACGTTCTTCTCTGGTGGTAAGGCAAACTTGAATGTTTTTTCATATCTATGTCCCTTACTTAATTTTTAAATTATAGTGGTGCAATTAGGTATTTGCAGTACTCTTTCACCCATAGATTTAAAAGCCTCTCCTATTTTATGTCATTGTACATATTATTAATTAACTACTTGAAAGAACATATCCTATAATAAAAAGACACTGATTAATTACTTTGTTTTGAAAATTACAAAAAATCAAGATAAAACATGCAAGTTGGAGTGATTATATCTTCAATATTATAAGTTGTATCTTAACAAAGGAGTTCCTTGTCAAGGTATGACCAAACAGTGTGGTATTAAATAGTCTAATGTAACCAACAAAATCAAGAAAGCTTAGGAGTATTAAAAACTACCATTAGATGTTGCAAACCCTTAGGCTAGAGCTTCTCTTTTCTTGCCTGATACTCAAAACATTTGTTGAATGAGTATATTCCTTGTTAAAGGTTTTGACAAACAAGTTTTATTTCACAAATTCTAAGTGAGAATCTTTGCTGTTAGAGTGGGAAAATTTGCAGTTGTAATAATTCTTGCAGCTAACTATCAAAAATTGAAAATGACTCGGGCTAAAATTCATTCCTTCTTATCTGTTGAGGTCAATTTAACAGTAAAGTAACTAGCATTTTTCTATTTATAAGATCACCTCTGGCTACGCTTCCATTAATATAGTGTTTCATTGCAAGAGAACTATTTTGACACAAATTATGTTAATCTGATGAAAGTTCCGGGCCTACAGAAGCTCAAGTGTCAGTGCCTATGCTGTGAAGAAAGTCACGATCACAGAGTAGTGACCTGTCTCTCCGCCGCTAAGGAAGGCGTTCCATTTTTCCTCATTTATTTTCATCAAGCCAGATTACTTCAGGATGCACAGTGTGCCTGGCATAGACTGCATGTAAATGAAAACAGATTCTAGCATTAGCAGCAGGGCTTATAGAAAGAAACGAGATAATAGACAAAAATACTGCCATGTAGAACTGAAAAAGTTTAAACTGAAATGTAAACTTCCTGTGAAAGTCCTCAAGAAGTCAACAGCAAAGTGGAAAATTTTCTATTAACACAGAATCTGATGAGTTCAAAGAAAGTGAAACTATGTTGAGAGTGTGCTCAGAAGACAGAGGAAATGTATTTCCTGAAGAATGGGACAGCGCACAAATGACATCATTTAGTGAGTAAGCCAACAAGGAATGTTAGGGTATCTGTTTTTGAATAAAATTTAAAGAGCACACAAGAAAGTTATCCATGCTAGTTTGAACCAGTGTCAACTTGATTAAAATTGGAACCAGGAGAAAAACGCAGGGCTAACAATTCTATTCTCAGGCAAAAGGATCTCCAAGCCAAGACACATCAAGAGATAATGAAGGCCACTATATGTTTGTTAAGGGAAAACTGCAAGAATAAGAGATAACAAGCATAAATATATATGCACCAAATACAGGGGCACCTACCTATATAAAACAAATATTAAAGGACATCAAATAAGCACTAACACACTTATAATCGGTAACCTTAGTACTACACTGTCACAAATACATCATCCAGACAAAATATTAACAAAGAAATACCAGAATGGAACCAAACTAATGCCCTTACTAGATGTCTGCAGAGTGCTCAATCCCAGAACTTCAGAATACACATTCTACTCAGCAATACATAGGATGTTCTCCAAAATAGACCACATACTAGTGCATAAAACAAGCGTAAGGAAATGCAAAAGAATTGAAATTATCCCATGCATGTTAACAGACCAGAGTACAATGAAATTGGAAATCAGTGCCAGAAAAAAACACAAAAACTCCGTAAACACTTAGCCAACCTTACCAAATTCATGTAATTAGGAAAGAAAAGAGTGAAATCAGAGCATATCTTGCAGAAATCTAGAAGATCATCAGTACCTGCTTTGAGAAATTTTAATAAGATGGAAAACACAGAAGAAATGGACAGATACCTAGATACATATGAATTATCAAAGTTGAATCAAGAGGATATAAAAATTCTTAATAACCCAGTATCAGACAATGAAATTGAAAATCTTACCAACAAAGAAAAGCCCAGGTCCGGATGGATTTGCAACAGTAAGCAGAAACACCAAAATGACACCCAAGATGTGGAGGCAGATTTATTTACTACTACAGGCACTGATTGGGACCCTTCCCAGAATATCAGGCCCCTATCTCTGATGATCTGGAAAGTCAGGTCTCAGTCTGAGGTGAGCTTGTCAACTTTATTGATTGGAAGCACAGTGGCTGTGAGAGCATGGAGGCAAAGGGAGAGGCATCCCTTCGGGGTCATTGGGTGCTTCCAGGGACTCAGTTTAAGTAAGCATGTAGAAGCCAGCAGCTCCAAGAAATTTACAGAGATTCCCTTTTGAAACCAATTTTGTCAGATATTGTAGCAGAGCTTTTGTGTAGACAATGTATATGGAGGGCAATCTTCCAGCTTGGAGAACTTGAACTGGCTTTATAGGCAGAAGGGATGTACTATTTGAGTCAGATGGGGTTTGCCTTGGGGCAGAGGTCAATCACCAAAGGGGTATGATTTATAGCAAGCCCTGGGGGTGAGTTCTTTGTCCATATTTCTGGAAACGAGTCTCTCAAAATTTCAGGGTTATGATTATCAGGCATTTCAGGTTCTTGCAGGCACTATTTTTCCTCCTGGGGTACCATTAGCGTCAATATCAAGTCTCAGATGGTGGGCCTGAGTGTGAGGGAGACTCATCACATTCCAGAAGAGATATAGGGTACTCAGCATGCATGCACAGAAATTCTTGTTTGATAAAATGCCCATCAATCTCACAGGATCTGCTTTAGCAGAATTTCTTTTCTGGGGGCTCTGGTGGGTAACTTCAGTAACTTTAGACATGTTTATTGGCTTCTTGTCTTCCTCTTTGCAGTCTGCCAGGAGAGCAGGATGGTACTGATCTAAGGCTTCATGGTCCTCTGTCACATTAGAGTCTCAGAATGGACCCACTTGGAGGAGGGCTGTATTTACCCAAGCATCAAAATCAACCCCATTGGTGGAGGTTTTTTACTTTAAACAGGATTGTGTCCCATCTCAAATACAGGGGAATTCTCCAGTATCAAACAAAGTCAGAAGGAGCTGCTGACAGTAGCAGAGGAGGCTGCGGTGCAGGTGACAGAGCTGATGGTGGTGACATCATGGCTGGCTGGGCAGCTACGGCTTGATGAATGTAAGGAGGAGGCAGGTAGACTCAGGGTCCTCAGGCAGAAGAGCATAAAGCTCTTCTGACTTGGACTGAATCTGAGAGCCTCCCAGATGGTTGTGGGTTTGTTTTGATGACATAGGTGCAGAGCCCAGGTGGGAAAATTTAAAAATTTTGAGTCCAAGTGAACTTGGCTTTATCTCAGGATCTGCTGAGTTGAAGTGACCTATTGGAGGGACTCACAAGCAAGGAAAGGTGTCTTTTGAATCTGTAACAGTCCAAAAAGGGTGTATGGGTCAGCCACTGCAGAGTGTAAGGTGATGGTTGCAATGTTGATAGCACGGAGATGTTGTCAAAGGTGATTAGCAGTCAATCAGGCTGATGCATAGCTGATACCTGTTTGGGCTTCCTGTGACATCTGACAGCCATAGCGGTCACACTGAGGTGGCATGGGTGATGGCCAGGCCTGAGGGTGACTTTAGTTCATACCTCCAGGAGGAGAGTTTTTAGAACTTCAGCACTGTGGTTGTCTGCCTCAGTCTGATGCAGATGTCATCTTTTTCTTGGGTAACAGTCAAAGCTGAAAATGTAGGGTTAAAGAAGAGGGAGGCTGACTGGCTTGGTGAGACGTCCTCCCAGGCTACAAGTTTGTGCCTGGCACAAGGGATGGGAGCCAAGAGCCTCAACGGTCCTAGTGATGGTAACTTTTTGACAAAGGGAACTTTTGAAGGCAGATAGTTCAGATCCATTGTTTACCAGAAAAGTCAGAAGTTTGCCCCCAACTTTTGCAATGACCATGGGCTCTCAGGGGCCCAATTTGATAGAGCTTGGTCTGTCCTATATATTCAGGCCCGACAGGGTGCAAATCATTGGTGAAGGCTGACAGTCCAATTTTCCTCAATCAAGAGGTGGAACTCAAGGAAGGAACTGCTGACAGTCATCTCAGGTGGGTGTCACTGTCTGCCCAGTGTAGATATGTCTCAGGGCAGGGGTTCTGTGACCAAAGGCAAGCAATAAAATGGAACCGGTTCGGTTGGCTGGAAGTAGATGAATCAGGACTGGGGAGTGCAGCTATAAGTGTTGGCAGCAGCTGCAGCTGCTGAGGGCCTGAAGGTGGGATTCTCAGGCAGGATGGGTCTCTTTTGCCTTTGCGATGTAGGGAGCAGTTTGGTTTCATCTTCAGTTATGAATAAATCAACCAATAGCTACTATGAACAAATGAACCCATAATAAATGCTAGCCAGGATGTGGGGGAAAAGGTGGCTTTCTCCGCTGTTTGTGGGAATGCAGACTGGAGCAACCACTGTGGAAATACATGTGGAGATTCCTCAAAAACTAGGACTAGAGCTTTCATTTGTCCCCGGTATTTCCCTTCTTGGTATCTTTCCAAAGGAATTAAAGGCATCATTCAACAGCAGTATAGGGACACCCAAGCGTATAGTAGCACATTTTGTAATAGCAAAATCCTGGAAACAACCAAAATACTCATGAGCCAAACAATGGATAAAAACAGTCTGTTTTATTTTATACAACGGAGTGCTACTGAGCCACAAAGAAGGATCAGTTTGAAACATTTATAGCTAAATGGATGGGTCTTGAGACCATATTCTTTTTTTAACTTTTTTTTGGAGTCAGGAATTGAACTCAAGACTTCGTGCTTACTAGGCAAGCACTGCACCACTGAGCTATGTCCCTGGCCCGAGACTATATTCTTAAGAGAAATAAATTTGACACGTGTAAATATTGCATTGTCTCTGTGGTATGAGAAACTGAAATGGTAAAGAAGAACCAAAATGTATAATAGATATTGTGATATAGGAACAAATTATTCAAAAGGAAATGGGAACTGTTGGGGGGCATAATGAGAAAAAAACTTTAAAATAGAATGAAAGCTTTGTAAATAAGGAGGGAAAATGGGGTTGAAGGGGGGGGCAAAGGGACAAAAAGAGAGGAAGTAAGATATCACGTGCGCAGGTACAAGTTCTCTGCGACAACTACGACCATTATGTGTATCTAAAGTTAACCTGTACACTCAAGTATGAGGAAAAGGAGAGAAAAAGTATAAAGCAAAATTTAAAAAAGGAATGTGGAGAGCCAGTTTCCAGTTTTCCTAAATTGTTACTCGTTTGTCCTGACACAATTTTTGGGTAATTAATTTTTCTACATTTCTACATTTATTTGAAATTTTGCTTCATATCATGTAAGACTGTTATGTAAGAAAGCCACTCTAGATTCTGCAATACTTTATTTTGAGGGATGTGTTACATCTCTCATCTTGTAGTTTTATTTTTAAAATTGTATTTGTTAACTGTAGGAGAGAAAAATAATTCCATTTTTTTCACCTGATGCAAGGCTCATAGCTCATAACTCAAAGAAAAGATTAACAATTGAAAAACACAACAATTTGATTTAACCATTTTTTCATGACATAGGACATTCAGTAATAAAGACACAGGAAATACAGGTGAAGAAAAGCTTGTATAGTGGTAGAGAGATATGATCAGAATGCTACATTCTAATGGAAATAAACTGGGAAATAAAAGGTGAGTTCAGATTCTTTTCTGTGTCTAGGACATTCCTTCTCCTGTCCCACACATGGAGAATGGTACTTGTCACCTGAAGGCCTTTGGGGAGAAAGGAAAGTCAGACAGTATGCATCTCATTTTATGACTGGGAGAGAAAGAAGAGCAGGGAGGAGGAAAAGGAAAGAGGGAAATCCTACAGGCCCTGCTGCTGAAGCTCTTCTCTGTTTTCATTCAATGTGTTTAGCTGGTCCCGACATTGTGCTTGAAGTATTGCTTTGAATCCCAACATAAGTCACTCCCTTTGATTTTCTTGATCACATTTTTCATGAATATTTTTGTACATTAATTTAATATATTAACTTAGTTTCAAATACCTTTAGGATGCTGATGGGGATCGCTTGAACTTGTAGAACCTATGTTCATTGTGAACTCATTCATTCTCATGCAGAGGAGAAAAAAAATTCCTTTTCCTCTATTCACCTTAGATTCACTGGCTGAGACCCTTTAAATAAAACTGACAAAAGGAAGGTTATAGAAAGTTAATCAATGCATGTCATAATTGATGTAAAAGAGCACGTGACACACTGGAGCACTCAGTGAAGAGTAACTCAAAGACGTGACTAGAACATGTGGTGTCATAGTATTTCAACTAAGAAATAGGGAATTTGGTAAAGAAGTGACAAATCAGGGAAAAAGGAATTTTGAGTTTCTGGGGGAGGCAGACTGAGAAGGTAAGGACATGAGAGGAACTGAGGAAAGGAGTAGCTAGTAATATTTGTAACGTAGACTCCTCTGGTTGCCTCTCTGTGATAGTGAGGGCCTACAGTTGTCTCCAGGGTTTAACTTCTATTCTCCCAGGTAGACAGGGAAGGGGAACAACTTTATAAATTTACATCCAGCTTTTAGGTAGAATACAGGAAGACAAACAGTATTTCTTATATCTGCTTCTTCTGATTGTCTTCCATTTAAAATTATCAGTATTCCATAGTGATACATCTTAGGGCGCCATAGTCTATTACCCTTCAATAATCACTCATTAATTCTTATTTAAAACATTATTCGGTTATGCAAAGGGGTTTTCCCTTATTTTCTCAATTTTACTTTTAAAGATAAAAGAACCAAGACATATTAACAAGCACACAGACATAAACAGAACAACATAAAAACAATATAGAAATTCACAATGGTTGTTGTATCACATACTATTATCTTCATAGTGGTTACTCAGATAAACAAATATAGGCATATAAGAATGATCAAAGAATTAAATATCAACTGTTCCTTTCAAGAAAGCAATAGAAATTAGTAGTACAATTATCCCAGCCATCTTGTATGCATATACACATATTTTTTTCTCCTTCCTTGTTTATTTTCTCCTTTACCTCATCCCAGTCATTCTTTCCTTTTGAGCAGTTTCTTTCCCATGTACAGGACTTTATCATGCAATGAAATAACTTCTATATTTCTTCAGGTATTTTCAGTTTCATTCCCAGAGATTAATACTTCATGTAAATAACTCATTAACATATCTTGGTAGTCCGTGATGTTAATTGCATTTTTCCAAGTAATTAGTGTTCCTCTATAAAAATAGGTTGAGTTTGGATATTAATTTTATATATTTATCCATACTGGAGCCATCTCTGAGTTGATCTCACTCAAATGGTTGTCTTCTGTCTATGTTTCTGAGATTCATCCCTCAAAAATATTACACATATTTGTTACGTATATGAGTACAAGTATATGTAATCTGTTAAGGTTTTGGCTGTATATAATTCATTAAGAGTTTTAAATTGTATGAATAAATTCTAAAGTTGGTAGGCTTTTACTTATTTCCATCTTCTGGCTTTTATAAACAATGCTTCTATGAGCATTTTTATCCAAGTACCTTAATACACGTCAAAGAATATTTCCGAGGGTATATATCTAGAAAGAGAATTGCTGGGTAGTACACTGCTGTGGTCTTCCATTTAATTAAAAAACCCAAACTCTCTTGTGATTAAATTTGCCTTTCTGCCATTAGTGTGTAGAAATAGCTCTTCTTGCACACCCTTACCAGGATTTGATACTAGCAACCTTTTACATTTCTATCATCATCTGCCTGATGACCTTTTGTGTCTTCTATCTGTAAAATTATTTCATCTTCAGATGATAGAAGTTTTATTGATTCTTTTCTCATTTTTCTAGTTTTCTTACTTCACTGATACACAATAGTCAACCATATTTGTAGGGGTGGGCTTTTATTTCTTTCACAGTCCAATAGTACATATTCCAACATTTGTGTGAAGATTATTAAAGGCTCTTTTCTGCACACCATTTAACTGGCAATCTTTTATAATTTTTTCTTCATCAATATAAACTTTTACTGTTAATAAAATTTACTTCTTCCCTTTTCCAAATAATAGCTAGTGAGTTGATTATTTTTGTGAATATTCTTAAGAAATCAATTCATGTATGTTTTTAAATCTGCTGAATTTTCATTTTTGTGGCTTATGAAATTTTTACTTTAATATACTCCTGCTGCATTCTTTGTGTGTGTGTGTGTGTGTGTGTGTGTGTGTGTGTGTATTTCCTTTGTTATTTGGTGGCTGGAGAAAGCAATGATCTTTTTTATACAATTTTGTAATCTGACCTTAGCTTAGTCTTTATATAACTGAATTGCAAAAATTTTAATAATTTGATTTCAGTAATCTCTATATCTCATAAATTATTAAATATAATATGCTCACAGATTAATGTGCTAAATATTATGCAATATTTATGTTGCTCTTCTTCTGTGTCCAAGAATGATCCTTGTTGTCATATAACCCAGTTGTTATTTTAGTGCATTTATGAAATGTGTCAATGGAACTCTTTCTGATTTTTGCAATTCTTTTTTTTTTGCGGTACTGGGGATCGAACTCAGGACCCTGCGCTTGCTAGGCAAGCGCTTATTCCACTGAGCTATATCCCCAGCCCTCTCTTTCTGATTTTTAAAAAAAATCATGACCAACCTTGATATTCTTCGTACCTATTTAGTTATTCAATATTCCACATTTTAGTAATAAAATTTTAATATTGAGGTATGGATTAATACAGTAAATTGAACAAACCTTGAGCGTAAAGTTTCACAAATTGTAAATTTGTATGCAACTATGAAACTACACCCCAAAATCCCATCATAGAACACTTCCAGTATCCCATGAGGTACTCTAATGCTTCATCATAATCCAAAACTAGGAGTATCAATTAATTTATCTTACTCTTGAGTTAGCTCTAAAAATCAAAATTTTATGCTGTATTTTTTTGTGGAGCTTACTATACATATTTTTTATAACCTTGCTTTTCTTGTTCAACACTTATTCCTATTGTTACATATAGTAATGTAGTAGTTTGTTTTCTTTTAGTATTGTGTGCTTTTCAATTGTGTGAATGTATTGCAATTTATTCATTCAAACATTTGAATTGTTTCCAATTTGTTGCTTTCATGACTAAAGCTACAATGAAGTCTCATGCATCTTTTTAAAAGACATATAGACTCATATCTCTTAGTTCTATACATAAGTAGAACTTTTTCCTTAGAATAGAATTACATTTACATTTAGTAGATATTGTGAAATTGTTTTTCTCTATGATAATACTAATATATGCTTTCAGAATCGGTATATTAAAATTGTAGTTGCTGTTTAGTTGATGCAAACATTGACAAATGTTTGAATCATTTAACTGTGATCATTAATCTTGACTGTGTCAACTTGATGGGACTAAGAAACAGCCAGGGGATGAGTCAAGCACAATTCTGGGTGTGTCTGGGTGGGTCACGGAAGTGTGATCTTTAAGAATATGTGAACTTCTTGGCCCTTTCCTCTCTGCTGCTGTCCCCCGGCTCTGTTTCTTGACGGTCATGAACTAACCAGCTTTGCTCCACTGAGCCCTTCTGCCATGTCTTTGCCTTGGAACTAGCTGGCAACAGCCTGAATATCCCTAAACCATAAGCCAAATTAAACATTTCTTTCTTTAAATTGCGGGTTTGGGATATTATATCTCAGCCAACAGAAAGCTTGTACAGAAGATGGTATCAGAAATGAGGTCATTACTTTGGCCGTAGCTGATCATGTGGTTTAGAAGCCTTTAGAACTGATTTGTAGGAGTTTGGAAAAGTTTGCCAATGTTGGTTAGAGCAGCATGGCACTTTAAGAAGAGCTTAGTGGGTGCTTCTAGTTGGAGCATACAAAACCGGGATGCTAATAGAACTGTGGACAGTAAAGAGCAGAACCAGATTTCAGTTGGGAATAATGACTCCATCAGGATTAGATTAGAGGCCATGTGTGCTATCCTCTGGTAGAAAATTTGTCTACATGTTGCCCATGTCCTGAGACTTTACTGAAGACTGAAGTTAAGGAAAGTGGAATAATTGATCTGGTGGAGAAAATTTTAATGCAATCTAACATTGTAGCATGGGTACTGCAGACTGTTTTTACCTGGGTTTATAGAGAAAATTGGGGGCAAAAAGCAAAGCAGAAAATGTCGACAAATTAAACTTTGGCCAAAGGGAAACAATATATAGAGGGGGGTCAAAGAAGTGTGGTTGCTCAAAGTACTTCATTTCTTCTTAATGAGCAAGGAGAAGGAAGGAGCCTTTACATGTCACACATACATATAACACATTTTAATTACTCTTGAATTACTCCCTCTTTCACCCTCCTGTCCATTATTACCCTCTTCTATTTTTAAAAATTTATTGTAATCAGAAGGACCCCATCCATTGCTGGCTCAGTGGTTCAAAAGTGTAAATCTTCAATAAACAAAAAAGTCCCTAGGGTATCTTCTGGAAAAAGGCCTCCTTAGAAATTAGTTCTTCAGAATGCATTTTTTGTGGTCATCCATTCATCTATTTAGAGTTCACTACAACCATAGTCCTGGAGTTGGGGACTGCCTGCTAATAGATCTGGCAGCAAAATTTGGTATCATCCATGTAGTGCTGTTATTGCCAGCATGTAGAATGCAAAAGTTGAGGGATCAGGAAGGCTTCTACCCATATATTAAAGGAAGGAATTGGAGGTCAGGCAAGCAGCCCCTAAGAGGGCAGTGTGTGAAGCTGTGTGAACAATGTCAAAGGTACAGTGGAGACCTCAGGAAGTTGTATTGAGGAACAGGCTCTGTGACTGGGGTCTGTGGTCTTGAAGCTGGTGTGATGTTACTTTAGTAACAGAGAGGCATGTGAAAGGCTGCCATGCTTTCTGGCTTTTCAGAGAAAGCTCATAACTGCAGCACTCCTAAGGCAAGATAACATATCTGCTGAGGACAATGTAAAGAATGTAGGCATCTGGGTATAGGGAAGATCTTGTTCCCCATTAACTTTTCCCTGCCTATTACAGTCACTATTTCAGGCAAAGTATATCACCTCTTCTGTGCTCCTTTCTTGCTAATAATAGTGGGTCAACCATAGAGATTGATGCAACTGTCTACTAGCAGCTGGTCCCTCCTAGTCCCCTTGTACATTGAAATTTGTATTTTGTCTTTATTCCCTGCCATTCTTCCCACAAGTGTCTGGGGGTCTAATCAGCCTCCAGCAAGTTGGCAATGCCAGGCACATTTATGTCTGATGAAGAACACCACAGGCTATGAAAATGAGCCGGACCAAGTGAGATGCCCTTGGTATGCACCCAGCAAGGCGGTAGGGGTGGATTTGTCCAGAATTTTAGAAATGACATACCATCACCCTGTGCTCAGGATTCCAGACATGGAGTTTAAAGATTTAATATTTGCCCTGTTGAGCTTTACTCTGATTATTTTTTTTTATCTCCTATCTCTTCCTTTTAGAATGGAAATAGTTGCCCTATACCTTTGTACCTTGGCATTATGTAACTCTTTTGGGCTTTTAAAATATTAATATATTTTTATTTGTGTCTGTTCATTTTATAAAATATCAGGTTGGAATGTGTTATATTCACACACACATATAACACATTTTAATTACCTTTGAATTGTTCTGTCTTTCACCTGCCTCTGAGTTATTACCTTCTTCTATTTAAAAAAATATTATATTAGCATATGCTTGCTGTATATAAAGTTTACTTTTATCTTGGAGCATAGGTACATGTGCGTAACGCAGATTCCACCCACCTCTCTTCCTCTGTCTATAAATTCCATTTCTTAATTTTCATTATTAATGTTGCAACTATTATTCTTAGCTATGTTTATGACATATAATGTCTATATTCATTGTGGTTATTAGGTTATGGCATATCTTAATTCTTATCAGTTCCCCTCCCCCTCTTCTCTTGGTTTCCTGCACCCCTTCCTATCTGCAAGAGATTCACTCTTTGTTTCCTTCTACCCATCCTTTATTTTGCTGTACTTTGTCTTACTCAAATGAGAGATACCATACGGTACTTAAACTTGTGTGTCTCATTAATTTCATTTAGCATCATGCTTTGCAGCTTCATCCACTTTCCTACAAATGTCTTGAATTTATCCTTCTTTATAACTGAGTTCATATATATATATATATATATATATATATATATATATATATAACATAGTCTTCATCCTTTCATCTATTGATAGGCACATAGGCTGCTTCCAGGATTTAGCTCTGGTGAATTGTAATGCTATGTGAATTGTTGTATATGTATCACTGTAATATTATGTATTTTGCACTTTGGTGAAGAGAGCTAGAAAGAGAATAGCTAAGCGCATAAGGATTTTGTAACACTAGCTCTTTGAGAAATCTCCATACTGATTTCCATAATGAGTGTGCTAGTTTCCATTCTCACTGGAAGTGTAAGAGGGCTGTTTTTCCTTGCAGTCATGCCAGCACTTATTATTCTTTGACTTCTTGATGTTTCCCATTATTTCTGGTATAAGATAAAATCTTAGCTTTACTTTAATTTGTGCTTCTTTAATAGTCAGAGATGTTGAAACATTTTATTTCGTACATTTGCTGGCCATTCGTATTTGTTCTGGTAATTGTCTGTTCATTCCTCTTGCTCATTTCTTGATTGGAACTTTTATTTCAGTTGATCAATTTTTTGAGATCTTTATATATGTGTTCTAGATATTAATCCTCTGTTTGAGGACTGGCTAGCAAAATTTTTCCCATACAGTAGGTTTTTTTTTTCCCACTTAACTGATTCCTTCATTGTGCAGAAAGTTTTTAATTTGCAGTATTTCATTTGTTGATTCTTGCTGTTATTTCCTGTGAATTGAAACTGTTTAGCAAGTCCTTTTCTACACCTGTGACTTCAAGTGATTAACCTGATGGCACAACTTTTTCATTCTGTGTGTGCCTACAACCCATCCAATGCAAATGACTCCAAAGCTGGATCTTTTCTCATGCTGCATAAATTTTAGGGAGGTTTTCTTTAGTTCTGTGAAGAATGCCACTGGCAGTTTGACTGGTATTGGGTAGAATCTTTTGGGAGAGTATGACCATTTTGACAGTATTGGTTCTACCTATACCAGAGCAGAGGATATCTTTTCATTTTCTGCTGTCCAGTTCGATCTCCTTTTTTAGTGTATCGTCGTTTTCCTTGTTAAGGTTTTTCACTTCCTTGTTTAGGTTAATTCCAAAGCATTTAATTTTTCTTGATGCTACCATGAATGGTATTGTTTTCATAGTTTTTTTCTCATTGAGTTCATTATTGGCATACACAAACGATGTTGATTTTTGGGTATTTATTTTGTATCCTACTACACCACCCAAATTGGTTATTATTTGTAAGAGTCTTTTTGTGCAATTCTTTGGGCCTTTTCTGTAGTGCAGTATGCTATCTGCAAGTAATGATAAATTGAGTTCTTCCTTTCCTATATTAATCCCTTTTGTTTCCTTCTCTTTCCTGATTGATCTGGCTAATGTACTGTATTGAACAAAAGTGGTGATATTGAGCAAACTTGTTTTGTTCCTGATTTTAAGAGGAATACTTTTAGTTTTACTCCATTTAATATGGTATTGGCCATTAATCTGTCATATATAACTTTTATCAAGTGCAGGTTTGATCCTTCTGTCTCTATTTTCTTTGAAGTTCTTATCAGCAAGGGCTGTTGGATTTTGCAAAAGGATTTTTGGCATCTATTGCTGTGATTATGTAACCTTTGTCTTTGTTTCTGCCTATGTGGTATATACCTGATGATTTGTATGTGTTGAACCATCCTTGTAAGTCTGTGATGAAACCTACTGGTCATGACGTATGTTCTTTTCGATTAGCTACATTATATTTATTAATAACTTATTGAGGATTTTTGCATCTATGTTCATTAAAAAGATCGCCCTGTAGTTTTCATTTGTGTGTGTGTTGGGTCTTTGCTTTTGGGATCAGAGTGGTGTTGGCTTTCTGAAATGAATTTGGAAACACTCCATCCATTTCCATTTCATTCAAGGGTTGGAGGAGTATTAGTGATATAATGTCCTTAAAGATTTTCTAGAACTCAGCAATACATCCATCAGGTCCTGGAAATTTTTTAGTTGTTATAGTTTCTTTTTAATTACTGTCTCTATTTTACTGCTTGTTGTTGGGGTGTTCAGCATATTTATGCCATGTTTGGTTAGCTTTGGTAATTGGTACACATATAGGAATCCATTTCTCCAAACATTTCAACTTTATTAGAACACAAATTTCAGTAGTAGCTACTCAGTATCATCGGCCTTGAGATTGTGTCTGTTTTCATTTCCCCATTTTTATTTCTGATTGCACTGATGTTTGTCTTTTCTCTCTTTGTCTTGGTATGTTTGGCCAATGGTTTATCTCTTTTATGTTCTTTCAAAGAGTAAACTTGTGGCACTGTGTGACTGTGGCTGCTTAGAGGCTGAAGAAGATTACTCGGGGATGAGATTCAGTTCAATCACCATGAACTCAGAGGGACTGCTTCTTGGGCACTAAGAGAGCCTTGGAGAAACAACCAGCTGAGACCTCCATGTTTAATTTTTTTAACTTGAAGACATGAGAACAAAGACATAAAAGAAAAGCAATTACAACATAATGTATAGGAGTTTTGGTCAGGGGAATAGGGCTGGAAAAGGGAGGCCTGCTACACGGTGTGTGTGTAAACTCAGTTTAAACAAACTTATTGGGCAAGAAGCTTATCAGAGAGGAGCAAGAAAGCAATAACCAATACAAACACCTATTGACAATAATCTGTTGTTGATTCTGTTGATCTCTGTTCTACAGATATGTTCTAATCGTTAATGATGCATTTCAGATGCCTAGAAATTCTTCTTCCTCAAGCTCTCTTCCTCCACCATTCATATAAAGCACCCTCTGGTCAATTTCCCACACCAACTCACCAATTCATTGGTTGCTTATATTGGTTTTTAGTCTCAATTTGGTTGACTTCTGCTGTAATCTTTAAGATTTCCCTCCTTCATTTTGGTTTGGGCTGGGATTGCTGTTGTTTTTCAAGTATCTTAGAGTTCCGCATTAGGTTATTTATTTGAGCTAAATCTGATTTTCAAATGTGAGCACTGATTGCAGTGAACTTCTACTCCAAGGCTGCTTTCTTTGTGTCCCATAGGCTATGGTTTGTTGTACAGGCATTTTTATTAACTTCCAGAAATTGTTTAATTCCTTTCTTTATTTCTTCTGTGACCCATTGGGTGTTCAAGATATATTATTAAGTTTCCAAGAGCTTATAAATCTTCTGTTATTTCTTCTGTGGTTGATTTTTATTTTCATTGCACAGAAGTCTGATAGCAAATATGGGGTAATTTTGATTCTTTAATATTTACTTAAGCTGTCTTTGTAATCTCATATATTAACCAATTTGAAGAAAGTTCCATGTGCTGCAAAAATGAATGTCAGGGGAGAGATAGATAAGAGAAATAATAATAAGCAAAAAATTGAATAAGGGGTCAGGTTCTGGTTTTTTTTTTATTTTTTTATTTTTTTATTTTTTTTATTTTAGAAACATAAAAGTACAAAAACATATTGACAAACAGACACCCATTATCATAGAAAATAGTACAATCACAACTAATCTATAGACAAGGTGATATGGTCTCAACAGTAGTTGTTGCTTTATCCATTGATATCTTCGAATTGTAGATGCATGGACC
>PVLD010019845.1:0-35288 GCA_004027595.1 Dinomys branickii
AAGGCGTAGAATGACTTTGAGTGGCCCCTTTTAATCTTAGAAATAAATTGAGTGGACAGGGCCTAGCATAGCCTTTAACATAGCTGTCTCTGCTCTCTCTGCTTATGGGTAACAACACTGCATTGGTGGAAACACGTCTATAGGAGTCAATCAGTAAGTTTTATAACGTGAGTAGCAGATATTTTTGATCTTTGGGCTGATAATCTAGTGGTCAAGATAACATGCTGAAAATCCTTTGTTCATTCAGCTGCTTTTCCTTTAGAGGAACCATCTGGGCTGGGGATATAGCTCAGTGGAATAAAGGTCCTGAGTTCGATCCCCAGTACCGCCAAAAAAAAAGAACTTTTAGAGGAACCATCTGTAAAATTTGTTTCAGCATCTGGGATAGGTTCTAGTCATGTAATTGAGGGATTATAAATAAATGCTTGGGAAAAATTTGAAAGATGGGATCATTAGGGAAAGGATTATCAATTTGTCTTATGAAATCAGCAAAAGCAATTTGAGAACATACATCTTGTTGTAATAAGTTTGAATATTGAGGTAATCACAAAGCCAGCACTATTTCTGATGGGTCACTACCAAACAACTGATTAGAATGAGTTCATCCACCTAATACAATTTTATCAATTTGTTCAGTCATAACTGAAAGATTTTGAACTACTTGGGCAAGTAAAGCCACTCAGTGGGGAAGAAACAAGAATTATAGAATTGTCCCAAAATCCTGTAGAGGAGCAAAGACTATTTAAAACATAGAAAACATGAGGTATTGGTTATTAGGATGACACACTTGTCATTCTTATAACATTGTTTTTACCATTTGCAATGTCCTAGTTTTTTGAAGTTAAGTGTTGTGAGGAGTTAATTTGAGGGTCACCTGGTAAGGTATTACAAAGATCTTCTAATTGGTAAGCAGAAATACCTAATGCTACTATGTAATACTAATGTCAACACTGAAAAAGTGTGTGGTTGTATGTGTTTCTTATTTACTGCTATAACAAATGACCACAAACTCAATAGTGAAATCAATGCAATGTGTTACCTTACAACTTGAGAGATCACACGTCCAAATCAGCCTCTTTGGGTAAAGTCAAAGGAGTGGGGAGACATCCTTCCACTTTACCTCAGTGCAGAGCTGGGAGTCTGATGTGCAGCTGATCCTGACATACTGGCCTAGCATAGCAGGGATATTGAAAGCACCCCTTTTTGACTTGAGTAAAGCGACTTTGTGTCACTTTATGTCCCACTCACACTATTGTCTCTCTGTGAGTGACACAGTGTGATGCACACCCACACCCGGGCTCTCCAGCTGTGCTTGTGTAACTGGCCGTGCTGATGAGAAGCCACACAGGGTGCATCCTTGGGCTGTTCCCAACCTGGGGGCAGACATCATGGTCTCATGGTGAGAGAAGGGGAGGGATTTTTAAGGAGTCTATGTGAATGGTGGCAAATTCTCCTTCAGTGTGATGAGTTTTTATTTTTATTACGAACGATTTATGAAAGGCTCCTCTGCAGCTATTGATAGGACAACTTTTATGAGTCGTGTGAATGTGTCCTATTATGTCCATGTACTTTTAAATTTTAAACTACACTTGCCTTCTGAATTTATTTTCCAGCAAGTTCCTTCTTAGTTTCTCAGGCAGGACTTGAGCTGTGAACCCTCCAACCTCAACCTCCCAAGTAGCTGGGATGACAGGCCAGGGCTCCACATCTCACTGAAAGGCTATTTTTAGGGATTCGAATCTCAGTTGATATGAGATTTCTGCATGTGACTTTCCCATTTTGTAGTTTCCTTGTCAAGTTTTGGTGTAATAATTTTCCTGGTCTGATAAAATATGTTGCACTGTACTCACTCTTTTCCTGTTTGCAAGAAATACCCGTGGAAGTTTCTGATTGGATGTCTTTATGAATGTGAAAGAAATCACTAGCAAAGATTATTGAACAAGAGTTTGCATCCCTAAGTGTTTTAATTACAGGGTCAAAGAATTAAACACACATGAGATGATTTTGATTTTCTGTTTGTCTTTATGTGCACTTAGTAAATTTTGTCTGTGGGATTTTGTCCATTTCATGTACGTCCTGTGACATGTTGGCATAAATTTATTCACTATGTCCAGCTATTATCTCTGTAAAACACATGTGGGATCTGAGTTAATGTCTGCTATTTTCTGATGTTGAAATGTGCATCAACTCTTCTTAAGCTTTCACTGGTAGCGAATATTATTAATTTTTCTTTTACCTTATTTTGATTTATTTCACAAACTTTTGAATTTTTTTGTTTTCATGGAAATATATTACTATTAATTAAAACCAGTTTTACTTTGTAAGTATTTTTGGGGGGGAATTAGCACTGGATGCTGTGTTACATAATGTTATCTTCACATTTGTTAAAACAAAAACAATAAAGGAAATACAAGATTATAGAGAAGATAGTAGGGAATTAGCTCTGCATGCTGTGTTACATAATGTTATCTTCACATTTGTTAACACAAAAACAATAAAGGAAATATAAAATCATAAAGAAGATAGTAGGGAATTAGCGCTGGATGCTGTTTTACATAATGTTATCTTCACTTTTGTTGCTCAGTTATACAGATGATGGCTCATTCAATGAATCAGTTTTCTCCACCCTCATCTCGTTGTTCTCCCACCCAATCAGTCATCTTCCCTCTGATAGTAACTGTATTTTTTTTTTTGTTTTACCTTTTCCCTCGGACTCTGACATTGGGAGGAGACATGGCTATTTCTAATAATGCTGTAACAAACATGGGTGTGCACAGATTACTATGGCAGGAAGTGGAAAAGCACCCATCCTCAAAGATGGTAGATTGGCAGGGAATCAGGTTCACTATGGTCACGCCCCCATTGACAAGCCCTGAAGGCCACTGGGGGTCCAGTTGAGTCGGCAGGGTTACCCCGCAACCCACCAGGCTCCACCTCGATGCAGTGCTCCCCAAGGCCCAGTAGATTCCTCGGGGGCGCCCCCAGGGATCGCCGGTGAGGGAGGACGGGGAAGCGGAGGCGGGGAGTGGTCAGGCCAAGGCTCCTGGAGGCCTGGAATGCCCCACGTTAAATGTTAAATTTTTTTTTTTTATTTTACAGAAAATAATACAAACAAAAAGAACAACAGCAAAACAAAGCAAGGACATTAAAAAATAATACTGGGTTTCAAACCAAATGATAGGGACTGTTTGACATCTTTGTTCAAACATTTTCACAAAGTGTATGCTGATATATTCATCCACTGCTGTCATTAACATTATCAGTCACTTCACACAACCTCTCCCATGAGTCGGTTTCTCATTTACTCAGTGGTTACTGAAGAATCTCTGGCTTTATTTTCAGCACACAGCGGTGTGAGCTCTCTCTGACCACAGAGTCAGGTGAGTCTCAGAAGGTCCCAGAATCTCTGGAGTCTCTGTCAGCGTCCCTGGCTGAAGTGTCACTTAGTGTACTTTGGGTGGGCTCCTGGGTGAGCGGACATCAGGGCAGCACACACACTGGGCTCCGCTGGTAGGGCCCTGCCCTGGAGGGAAGGAGGTGCAGCTGTCCCCTGTCTGAGCGTCCAGCTGACCAGCTGGGAGTAGGTCACATCCTGGGGATCCTTGCTAGGAGCAGCCTGCAGGGGAGAGAGGAGGTTCTTGCTTGGGGTAGGAAGAAGCCTGGGGTCTGGGGAGCGCAGGACCCACCTGAGTGACCCATCCTCCCCTGCCTGTCCATCCTTAGTGACCAGGAGCTGCCCTGACAGGGATGAAGGAGCGGAGGCCTTTCTCCTCCTGGGTGCTCAGTGCATCACCTGGGCACACATTGCTCCCTGGGGGTCCTCATGAGGTGGGCTCTGCAGCAGGGAGACAGAGACAGAGATGGGGCCTCCTTGGTTCCACGCTGGTCTCCTCCAGCCAGTTTCCCACACAGGGGCAGTGTGCTACTTTAGAAATTAGACCACACCTGTCCCTTCCTCATGGACCTTCAGGAGCTTCTTAAGCCCTTGAAGGTCTGGCCACTTCATTCCTGCAGTTCTGCTCTTGAGTCCTGACACTTGGACCCTGGTCCCCAGGCTGCAGCCACAGGGCCCATCTTCCTGAAGGAGCCCATCCCTGCCTCAGGATCTTTGCACTCCTATGTACTCTGCTTGCAGTACATTAGAGGTCTGTGTGGTCCTCTCTATGCAGGCTTCTGCTTGGTGATCACCTTACCAGGGTCCCCCCTGTGAGTCTCACTGGCCCTCCTGCCCCTCCACCCCTTTCTCCGCTTTATTTTCTTTCCCAGCTCTGTGCTCTCTGACGCTGGGCTCCAACCTCCAGGTGACTCAGGGCGGGAGGGGCTGTGCTCACCACTGTATCCCCATGGAGCCAGTGGAGCCAGGTCAGGAGGGAGCTTCCCCAGTGCTACATGAATGAGAGAGGGTACTCGGGGTATGGGTGCTCATTCAATGAAGGTCCCTGGGGCAGGGAACAATCAGCCAGAGGCTGAGGGCCAGGAAGGTGATATAGGGAGGGACCATAAGTCACAGGAAACCAGCAGAGGGTGGGGTCACAGCAGGCAGAGGCCGGGGCTTCCAGAAGGGAGGGCGCAGCTGTGAGGGCCCTGAGAGCTGAGTGGTGGAGGACAGAGCAGTGCCCTGGACTGAACTGGGGGACAGGAAGTCCCTGTGCCCGGGTGGGGGGTCTCACCCAAGCGTCCAGCTCCTCCCTGTCCTCAGGCTCTGTGTCCTTCACAGTAGCATCTGCAGGGGTAGAAGAGGGGTCACCTCCTGGCCAGTGATGCTGGTGTCTCTTAGCCCACAGGCCCCGCCCTGTCCAACTGGGGACACAGAGCCAGGCATCTGAGTGATGTTCCCAGACCCACAGAGTCCGGGCTCAGTCTGACTCAGCCCCAGCCTCCCCCTGCTCCTGTGATGCTGAGACCTCGGGGCGTATCCCACCCAGGCTCCTGTTCCTCTCACAGAGGTTTTCTTCCTGGGTGGCAGCTGATGGGCTGGAGCTGGGGAGACAATGGGGTGTCAGGTGGCTGTGAAGGGTGGGAGGCAGGGGATCTGGGTCCTCAGGCAGGAATGAGCTCTTCTGCAGGCCATTGTCCAGGGTGCTGGCCTTGAAGCCTCTGGAGGAAGTGGCAATTCAGCCTCTCTCTGGGCTGGGAGACGGACAGACCCTCAGCCAGGAGTCAGAACCACCTGGTCCACAGGGCAGGAGGAAGCCTCAGACCACAGGGACCAGGGAGCTGATGTGGCCTGAAGTGGAGAAGCTCAGAACACACCAGAGGCTCCTACAGGGACGGGTCCATACGTTCTGTGTTGGATTCTCTGCTCTAGGTTCTGCATAGGAAACTCAGTGCAGACTTGTCCCGTCCGTCTGTTTTCCCTGTGGACCACGGCACTCACAACCTTTAAGCCCAGGTCCCACTGCTCCTACTCACCTGCCTTCCTGCTTTTTCCCTGGTGCAAGTATACAAAGAAGAGGAGGATGAGGAGTAGCAGCAGCAGGGAGGAGGCCACAGAGACCCAGATCACAACCTTAGAGTTCCCTTGCAGGTCTCGGTCAGTAGAGTTGCCTTAAAGAGAAAAATTGCCACTTCACTGAGCACGTGTTGTGCCCAGCCCACTAGGGTCTTTGCATTCCCCACTTCGCACTCTCACTGTCCTGCCCACGGGGTCCCCACCCCTCATGCAGCTCACCAAGGAGGGGACGGAGACTGAGAGAGGGGACCTGTCAGCCCAGGGAACCAAGTAACCCAGATGGGGACGAACTTGGGGAGCTGGACTTCTGGCCCTGCTCTCTCCAGGAGAGCTGAGCCTGCTTATCTGGAGGGTGGGGGCCTGGACACGCTGCCCGGGCCCTGTGCCCTCCCTGCACACTGTCACTGTCACTGCATGAGGAACAGGAGCCCTGCAGAGTCACACCCTGGAGGCTTCCCTGGGAGGCCTCCTCTCCAGGGCTCCCAGCAAGGTCAGCAGGAGAGGAACTTGAAGGTCAGGATGAGGCACACCCTTTAGAGCTGGAGAAACTGAGGCCCACACAGGAGGGGCTGGTCCGAGTCAGTGTCTCCAGGGGAGGCTGCAACAGCCCGTCAGCTCAGCCCTGCTGTGGACCCCTCCCAGTAGAGCTCTCACTCATCACCCTGGGGTCCGGACTCTGGCGTGAGGGGCTGATCCTCAGGGGGTCCTAGGAGGGATGTGGAGGTGAGGGGCTGGGCTCCCTGTTCCCACTTCAGCGCTTCACCTCTCCCAGTTTGGAACCTAACATCTCCCTCAGATTTGAAACAACCCTGGGCAGCCTGGACTCTGAGCCTCGGCACATTGTGGCTCCTGTCCAACTTCTCTGTCCCTGGACACCAATGGAGCCAAGACTGCAACCAGGACTGCGATGGGCTGAGAGTCTCCAGGCAGCCTGGACACAGGACACTGGGGCAGAGGCTGAGACTCTCCTGCTGGGGAGCTGGGCCCTGCGGGTGGGGACGGGACTCATCCTGGGGATGAGGGCTCAAGGGTGTGCAGGGCTGTGCTGCCCCAGGGAAGGACACCTGCCCTCTGCCCTACCTGTCCATTTCATCTGACCCAGCCCCCACCGCCCTCCCTGGCTCTGCAGATCTCCTCTGCTGACAGCCCAGCCTCACCCTGTACGTCAGCTCCTGGTGGGCTTCCAGGGAGGGTTTCCTGGACAGCCCTGGAAGAAGGAAGAGGGGCTGAGGGGCTTTCTCCTGCCACGCCTCTGCCCTCCTGTCTGGCCCTGTGTGTCTCCCGGACTTTCACACTGAGGTTCCTCGATCTGTACATGTCCTGACCCAAGCTCCTCCTAGAGATCCTCTGTAGCAGGGCCCTGGCAATTGTTTCAGGACTCAAATATGATTGGGTCCAAGAAAGAGCATTCCCACCTGAGACCAGGAGCTCCAGGGCATCACTGGAATTTGACCACACTTGGGGTTTGTTGCTGTAATAGCCATAGCATCTGAACATCCAGTTCTGCCTGGGGGTCACAGGACCCATATGGAACAGGGCCCGGACTTGCCCACTGAGGCTTCGCTGTGAGTCCAAGGACCAGGACAGCTTGTCTCCTCCTTCTTTAGTGAGAATGAACCTGTCATACTGCTGCCCTGAGGCACACTGGAGGGTGACATTCCCTCCTGAGGTTATCACAGGGCTGGGCAGGGCTGAGAGGCTCGGTTTGCTGTAGACTCCTAGGAGAGAAGGAGGCAGCATGTGAAATGGACTCACACCTTCCACATTGTCCTCAGGGCTGGACTGAGAAGGGGGACACCCCTGAGAGCAGACCTCTTTCTGAGAGCAGAGCCTGGGGCAGGACCCTGAGTGTCCTCTCACCTGTCACCACCAGCTCCAGGGGGTCACTGTGCTGTGACCAGCCAGCTGTGCTGTGATAGTAACAGCAATACTGTCCTGCATCATCTCTCGTGGATGGGAGGGAGAACTCAGCCTTGTTCCTGGGCAGAGGTGAGGTCTGTGTCACTGAGAATCCTGGACTGTCCTCTCTGTAGAGATAGTATCGCTGGGCCTCCAGGCTCCCCTCACACCACAGGGTCACAGGACTCCCCTCTGGTATCACAGAGCCTGGCTGAGCCTGGAGCTTGGGTTTTGGGGTGGTCCCTGAAAAAGTGAAGGTGAAAAGGGGGTGGTGTGTTATGACTATGCACAGTGAGTCCTGCATGGAGACGGCACTAAAGCTGATTTGGGATGAGCAGAAGACACCAAGGAGCCGCCTGCAGACACAGCTCCCTCTGTACCTTCTGATTTGTACTTTCCCTGTCTCCTCCCGGTTCCCACATTTCTGGCCACTGTCCCCCACACACTGTCACTCAGCTCAGCATCCCACACAACTCACCCATCTCACCGGGCACTGCCAAGGATTCTGGGTCAGGTCTTCAGTCTCTAAAGGAAAAAGCTGTGGCTTGCTCACCTGAGAACTGAAGCTCCAGGGGGGCACTGGGCTCCGACCACACCTGGGATTGGCTCCAGTAATAGCCGTAGCATCTCAACGTCCACCTCTGCCTGGGGGTCACAGGACCCACAAGGAACAGGGCCTGCGCCTGCCCACTGGGGCCTTGCTGTGAGACCAGCGTCCAGGAGAGCTTGTCTCCTCCTTCCTTAGTCAGAATGAACCTGTCAAATCCCAGCCTTGAGCCACACTGGAGGGTGACTTTTCCTCCTGAGGTCACCACAGGGCTGGGCAGGGCTGAGAGGCTCGGTTTGCTGTAGACTCCTAGGAGAGAAGGAGGCAGCGGGTGAAATGCACTCACACCTCCCACACTGTCTCCAACACTGGGCTGAGAGAGGGGGACACCCCTGAGAGCAGACCCCTTGCTGAGGGCAGAGCCTGGTCTGGGACCCTGAGTGTCCTCTCACCTGTCACCACCAGCTCCAGGGGCTCGCTGGGCTCTGACGAGCCAGAAGGAGTTTGGTAGGAACAGTGATATCTTCCTGCATGCTGCTTTGTCACTGACTCAATGGAGAACTTGGCAATGATCCTGCGTTCCAGTGACGTTTGTCTTGTCCAGGGCGCTTGGCTTCCCCCGTCTTTGTGCAGAATATATTCCTGGGCCGCTAGAGGCCCTTCACACCAGAGGGTCACAGGTTCCCCCAGAGGTATCACAGCTGCTGGCTTCACCCAGAGCTCAGGTTTGGGGAGGGTCCCTGCAGGGAAATAAGAGCTGAGTCCCAGGATCTTCTTCCTCCTCTCAGATACCACATTGCACACCCAGAACACTCTGCACTCCCTCAACACCAGCCCACACCCGCTGTGCCCCATCCCCACTGCCCAGGGCTTGTCCCTTATCCCCAGGAGGAGGAGAGATCCGGGACACATGGGGACACACTCACCTGCCTGCACTCGGGTCCTGGTGCCTAGACTCAGGCCTGGAAGAGAGTTCATGTGAGAGGTGCCCCCTTGGAGCCTGAGCAGGTCCTCTGCTTGCTAAAGCCCTAGAGCCAATGTTCACCTGATGGGTCAGGTCCTGACTATGGGGCTCCAGACAAGGGGTTCCCATCCCCACATTCAGTTCTCACCAATACAGAGCAGGGCCGTGAGTGTGGTGGTCATGGCGTCTCCTACCCCCAGGTGAGACTGTGTAGATGGATGGGCCCACAGTGCCTGACGCACAGAGTTTGCAGCTGGGGTTGGTTTCTGCCCTTCCTAGGGTGGGCAGCCCAAGAGCTCCACAGGAAGCGGAACTGACGTCCACCGACACCCAGGCTGGTTTTTCTCCAGGGCAGAACCTGGCTGGGCTCCAGGCTGATGTGGAGTTCCCCTTCCTTCCGAGTGTTCCTGATTGATCCTCATCCGATTGATTGCAGGGCCAATAGACCCAGAGGCTTCCCGAGCTGGACCTTCCAGGGCACAGTTACCCAGGGCTGGTCCTTCTTCTCACACCTCCCACGGGTTTCCTCCCTCCCTCAGCCTGTCCATCTGCACAGCATCAAAGTCCTGACCATGACAGTCCTCCCCCAGCTCTGTGGGTGCTCCAGGGAGATGCAGGTTCCTGCTGTGGTTGGGGAAGAGCAGAAAAGCTTTGAGTCCTCACCAGAGAAACCTCCATGAAAGTCAGGGGCAGTGAGGACTGACGCCCACAGCACCAGACAGCGCGCAGGGCATTCTGGACACTCGGGCAATTGGAAGGAGTGAGGCAGGACGTCTCTGGTCAGGAAGTCGGCAGTTGTAAGAACATAATTGAAAATCAAGTCTTGCAAGTGTGAACTTCCTTTGTTCGCATTTCTCTAGCCCTTGGAGTCCCTGGATAAGTTGTTTACTTTCGTATTTAAAGCACAAATTTCTGAATATAAACTGCCATCTAACTCCTTTTGCTTTATTGCATGTGTTTTTATTTTAATGAACTTAGTTGCTATGGATTAAAATCAGGCCCCCAGGCATCCTAGGGAAGTGCTGTACCACTGGGCTCCCCCCCAACCCCTTTTCAAGTTGTGCACTGAGGCAGCGTTTCTCTAAGCTGCCCAGCAGGACCCTGCCTCCTCCCCTCCCCATGTCTGTGGTTCATTTTTACTGTTTACAGAAGACCTGCTGCACTGTCCATAGCCCATGCCACTCTCATAAGTTCAAGTGCATACAGAGTCTGTCTTTTATTCCTGGAAATGCATTGTGTTATTGCTTAATTTACGTGGTTGAAGTCAGTTGTGTACTAGCACAATTTTCGCTATTGGTTTTTAAGATTTGTTTTGTTTTCTGGTTTTTTTGAGACAGGGTCTCCCAGTGTAGTTTGTGCTGACCTTTAGCTTGCTTATGCAGCCCATGCTGGGTATAATTCACAGTGAATCTTCTGCCTCAGCCTCCCGAGGACTGGGATTACAGACATTTTGCCATCCCAGCAGCTATAGTTAATTCAGTTTTGTCTTTTAAACACTTTTGCAGTAGTGTGAACTAAACCCAAGGAAATGCACCTGCTAGGCAAATGCTCCATCAGTGAGCTACATTCCAGCTGTGCCTTATTAAACTTGCACCCTAGAGTTAATGACTCACACACTGTGGCTATGGAGCAGCAGGTTCTGTATTTCCTTGTACACTCACTTCACCCATGAAACTTGCAGAGTGAAATGATTTAATGTTCCTGGATTTATGTCCTCATTTTCTGTGTGTGGTCTGATTTATCATGCTGAGGGCTTCATGGACACTGAGCAGGTGCCTTACACTGAGCTAAACGGAGCCTCGTGCTGTGGTCCAGTGTCTTCCATCTAAATGTGAAGAACTCCCTTCGGTACTCTGTGAGGTAGATGTGTTAGCTTTTTTCCATGTTAAAATTCCTGAAAACACTTAGAGGAGGGAAGGTTGATTTCAACTCTCAGCTCCAGGGACTGCAGTGCACAGTCACCAGCTCCACTGCTGTTAGGGCCGTGGGACACAGAAACCTCGTAGCACAGGCTGTGGAAAGATGCTCACAGCAGCCAGGAAGTAGATGGGGAGAGAAAGAGAGAGAGAAGTACCCACGCTTTCGTTTTCAGAGCTTTTTCCTTTTTTTGCTAGTGGACGCGCACAGGCTCGAAGGAAACAGCGCTTACATTCTCCCTGGGGCACATGCATGGGTTCAACACATCTTAGTTCTATCTTCCCTTCTCCTCCCCCCTACCTCTCTGGGTCTCCTTGTCACCTACTAAGGGTCTCTCTCCTTGTTTCCTGCTGAGTTCCACATGGCTTTCTGAGGTGAAATGTCCCTTTGCACTCTCCCCAGGGAGACTGTCCTAGGTCACTGCCTGGGACTTGGGGATGCCCTGCCTTCTCCGGGTCTCACTTCCTCTCTGTCCTCCTCATCCTCTGTGAGGCTCTCTGTCCCCATCTGGAAAACCCTTCCCCACCCGTCCCTGTGTGCGCGTCCTCCCCACCCGGACTTCCTGGGAACACAGGCCGAGGGCTCCTGTTTCCTCTGCCAGGTTGGCTCTGCCTGCGTTTCCCGGTGTCCACACGAGTCCGCAGTCACACGTTCTCATTTGCATCCAGCATGTTCATGTTTCTTATCTTCCCCCTCCTGGGTTTTGTTTCTGGTGTCTGTGCACACAGTCAGGCTGCCTTCACGCACTGACTTTCTGAGTCTCTGCAGAGTCCCGGCTCCTTCTCTAGCCATCTCTGCGCTCACCGTCACTGCTGTCCTTGTCACCATCTCGTCCTCAGGCCCTTCCTGGGCCTCGGAGAGAGGCTGAGCAGAAGCCCAGTGACTCCGCTCTTTCCGTCCTTGCTAATTCTTGGGGCAAAGACGTCAGTTTTCCTTTGTAAGTCGGAAGCTTCTTCTAGGTTCCTTGTAAATTTCTTTCCAAGTCAATTGATCACTTATCCTGTTATTTGACATTGTGCACATGCTGAGTTTCTACAGAATTCTATTCTTCATCTTGTCAGGTGAACACATTTTTCCATTTTTAATTTTTTTATTCTAAAGGCAAAAGAATGGATACATATAAACCAGAATAACAGAAAAACAATACAGGAAATACAAAATTATAGAGAAGATAGTAGGGAATTAGCACTGGATGCTGTATTACCTAATGTTATCTTCACATTTGTTACTCAGTTATACAGACGATGGCTCTTTCAATTAATCAGTTTTCTCCACTCTCATCTCCATTGTTCTACCACCCAATCAGTCATCTTCCCTCTGATAATAACTGTGCTTTTGGGTTTATTTACTCCCTCAGACTCTCACCTTGGGAAGAGACAAGGCTGCTTCAAATTATGTTGTAATGTATATGGGTGCATACAAATTGCTATGGGAGGAGGTAGAAAAGCACCCATGCTCAGAGACAGTAGATAGGCAGGGAACCAGGTTCACTATGGTCAAGTCCCCGTTGACAGGCCCTCAAGGCCATCGGGGGTCCAGTTGAGTCGGCGGGGTTACCCAGTGAACCACCAGGCTTCACCTCAATACATCATGTCCAGTGGTCTAGTCGAGTCCTCAGGGTCGCCCAAGCAGACCGCTGGGCTCCACCCCATTGCCGCGCTGCTGCCGAGGGCTGAGTCGAGTCCACTGGGGTCACCCCCATTGGACCGCATGGCTCCGCCCCATCATCTAGAATCCCCCAGGGTCCCACACAGGACCTCAGACGGCCCCTGGTCCTCAGCTGAGTGTGGGTGGGGCAGCTCCTGTCACTGCTGAGTGCCCATGTGACAATCCCTGCACTGTGGGGTCTGATTTTTCTCCTGGACTTGTGGACGACCAGGTAGGCACACACAGTGCAGTGCTGAGGGCTCCTCTTCCTGGGAGGAAGGGGCTGCAGATAGTCAGGGTCTGAGCTTGAAGCTTTTCAGCTGGAAATAAGTCACTCCCTGGGGGCCTTCAGTGTCACCTGGCTGGGGAGAGTGATGTGAGGATCAAAAGGAGGGTGCACCCTGTGACAGCCTGGGGACTTGCAGGACACAGCACTCACCGGCCTGTCCCCCTGAAAGTCCTGTCTTGAGCATCTGTCCTTCATTTCCAGGAGTGGACATATCATGGGAAAGCAGGGGAGACCCCATCACATCTCCATGTGGAGGCTGCACCTCCGTGTAGGTCACTTCGTGGAGGTCCCCGTGCTCAGGGCTCTGCAGCACGGAGAAAGTGACTAAAGCTGCTCTTGGACTCCACTCTGCACCACCTCTCAGCTCTGCAGGGACCCCAGAGTGAGCACTGGGACAGCAGTCAGCTCGGACCCTCCCTGAGGAAACTTCCCGGGGCTTCACGAGCTCCATCAGAGCCCAGGGACCCCTGGACTGAGCCCTGCAGAGCTCTGCACTTGGGCACAGACACTTCTGTCCTCTGTAGGTCACCTCTGGTGACAGTGGATCTCAGGCAGCTCCAGGACAAGGTGCAGCATTCCCACCTGGCCTGGCACTTACTGTTGCCTGGACAGTCACATGTGCTCAGAGGGTGCCCTCTGCACCTTTCCCTATGGCCCTCCTTGCTCTTCCCCAGGCTCTCCACCCTTCCCTGCCCTGTGTCTCCCAGAGCGCTGTGGACTGCCTGGGCCTCTGTGCCCCACTGTCTGTCCGTCCACACACTGTGCTGCTCTGAGAGCACGGACTACTCGGTGCTGGTGGCCGTAGAGCCACACTTGGAGCCTCTCACATACAGTTGAGACTCAAGGAGGCGGTGCTGCCTGTGTGGCTGCTGGTGGAGATTGCAAGGAGAGGCCGGGGCTGACAGGACACTGCTTCTCACTCACTGGACGCCAGCCTGCAGGAGCTTGGTGAGGCTCAGGGCTGTAAGAGTAACAGAGATATCACCCTGGATCACCTTCTATCATGCTCAGACAAAGAACTTGGCCTTGTTGCTCAGTGAGATTGACAGTTTCAAGGTCTTCCATCTTCCTTTCTGTGTACACATGGTACTTGTGGGCCCCCGATGTCCACTGACACTAGAGACTCACAGAACTCCCTCCTGAGTATCACAGAGCCTGGCTCAGCCCACACAGTGGGTTTGGGGAGGGTCCCTGCAAGGAGGTCTGAGGCTGAGCCCAGGATCTTCTCCAGCCCCTACATCATTCCAAGGCCTCTCACCGTTCCTCACCCTCAGCCAAAGCTTGTGTCCCCCAACTGAGGCCCAGGCCAGGAGGATGGGGCTGGACACGGGGTGCTGGGAGGACTCACCTGTAGGTCCTTGCAGCCCCGTTTACAGACTCAGCCCTGGAAGAGAGATTTCTGTGCTCTCAGAGGTTCCATCTGATGCCTCAGCTGATTCCCCATTTCCACCCAGCCTGCTCCCTCCTCCTCCCAGCACTGACCCAGGCAGATTAGAACAGGCATGGTAGGCATCATGTCCCCTACTCTTACTGCTCCATCTCCAAGAGAGGAGACCTCAATGCTGCAGGACATGCAGATGAATAGAAGAGGAAAATCAGAGACAGCACTGGCTCAGGGTCCCCACCTCTGTGAATCCATGCAAAGGGGACAGACAGCTCCTCCCTGTGCTGGACTCTGGCTACTGTAGATTCAGGATCCAAAGCTCCTTGGAGAAATCTCAGTCCAGGTATGAGCTCTCCCTTGGTCCCCAACCTTCCCACATGGCAAGAGCTCGAGTCATTTAAGGAAGGACCCCGGCTCCTTCACTGATGGCCTCTGAAGCCAGACTCCAACCAAGACATTCCTTTCCTGAGAGCCTCCCTGGAGTGTCACTCCTGGGCCATTCTTAAAGGACTGTTTACTTGGGAGAGTTTCCCCAGACTCCAGAGGCACCTCCTGGTATAGAGGTGCATATGGCTGCATGCTGAGAGGGAGATCTTCCATGGAGACCCAGTGTCTGATTGCTCATGGTGCAGAACAGGAGATGGAGGGACCTTTGCCAACATTGGTATTTCCTCTTTCTACATTGATGTCTTGAGTATTTTGCTACAGTAACAGCACATTGACTGACCCAGCAGCTGAAATAAATGTGTGCTCTTTCCTCTGCTCTGATTCCCATTTCCCATTTTAATGGTTTTCCTTCTAGGGACCTGAAGGATGGCTCCTGCCACCTGCTCCAGAGAAAGTTACTGTAGCTCTTCACACACTTTTCTGTGGCCTGAGAGCTACACTAAGCTTCCCTGCCCCTGGGTCCAGGCTGTGGCTGAGGAGAGTGTGGCCCTGTGCACATAGGCTGAAGCAGGCCGTGTCCCACACGTAGGTCTCTTCTTTCTATGAGAGCTTTACCATCAGAATGCTCACTGTGTTGGGTGACAGTGACAGTCAGGGATGCACATCCATGGAAAGTGGCTGCTCCTGCTATTCCCTCATGGGCTCCCTTCAGGGCTGATGGCTTAGCTGGGGCTACAGATACTCAGCCTGTCCAGTGGCCTTTGTTGGACCTAAGGAGAAGAAGGCTGCAGGGCTTCCCCTTGGAGAACAACATTCTCCAATTTACAGGGCCTTGGGAGTCTTGAGCATGTCCTTGTCCTTCGTGAAGAAAGCACTGTGAAAGGTAGCAGCACTGCCAGAACTCGGGCAAGTGAGGCTCCCTCTTAGCTGCCCCAGGCAGAGTCACTGTCCTCGGAGTGTGAAGAGTCTCTGCTCACCTGAACAGTGATCCGAGCTCATAGGAGCCCATGATTGTGAGACCTTGTGTGGCAGTGAGGTGTGCATGGTGACAGCTCCCCCGACAGGAGGCTCAGTGTCCTCATGCCAGGGAGTGTAAGGACACAGTGGGCCCGTGGTCCCTGTGCTCCAGATGGCCCAGTGTTTCCAGAAGGGCCTGGCAGACCTGTCCTGCAACACAGGTCAGTGTGAGCAGAGCACGGAGAAGTAGGAGTTGAACCTGACATGGGAGAGGATTCAAGGTGTGGATGAATCAGGAGCAGCCCACAGGCACATGAGCTACGGGCGCCCCTGGGAGTGGCCGTGGAATTGGTCTGGGAGTGGAATTAGGAAAAGTGGGGAGGAGCGGGCAGGAGGCAGCTGGAGCCCTGGAGGGGAGTTTGCCTGGGATTCTGGTGAGAGCTCAGAGCATCAGACGCTGACAGAAAGGCAGACAGTGAATGCTATGCTCATGAGGCTTCAGCTGGAAATGAGGACACTCTGGGTAGTGGGTTAAAGGCAGCTTAATAGTTTGGGGGAGCTGTTGTGTTATGCCTAAGTAAAATTTAAACATCTCCTGTCTCCCAAGAATTTAAAGTTCTCCACCAATATGAAGAAACATCTCATATAGGATCAAACAATATATTAGGCATCTCAGGGAAAAGAACCAAGAAAAAACACTGAAACAGACTGTGAAGAGAATTCCCTTCCCAAATAGATATTACCACTGTGTTTTTGAGGCAGGTGATCACAGCTTAAACACAGGAAGAGAACTGTTGTAAAACATCAACCAGTGGAAAATTGGTTAACACGTTTTCCCCACATACAATGTTTTGCAGCCACACTTCAGTACACAGAGGAAATGTTGAGCACAGAAAATGTCACAGCTTTCTAAAGGCCTGATTTCTAATTTATTCTCAATCACCCTTGAAAAATAAACCCCACAATCTGTAACTTTGAGAGGCTGGTTGTGTTGTACACAAAGGTAAGAGGAATTCTTGCTGGTGCAGCTTCCTCTTAGTACCAGGAGAGCTGCACCAGGCCCAGCTGCATGCAGTGTTTCAGGAGAGAAAGGGTGTGAACATCTGTCTGTACCTCCTGACCCCGTCCTGCTGCAGCATGGCTCTGCATGTCCTGCAGCATAGGTGGCGTCCTGCACACACTGGGCTCACAGTGTCTGTGGATTCCTCTCAGCCCACCGAACAGCGTGTTCCCCTCAGCACCGACCTCAGCCAGCAGAGGAAGTGCCGTCCCCCTACTGGCCCAGGAAGACAGAGAGTGACAGGGTCACATTCCATGGTCCTGGTGTTCAGACAGTCTTCCTGTCGGGGGTGGACATGAAGGCAATTCCCCAGGCACGTGCTGTTGAAACCTCCTCTGGACAGGACCCTTGGAGGACACTGGCTGAGAGATGTGAATGGGAATCACCTTGGCCTCAGAGCACTGATGTTCCGGACATGAGAGACAGGGGTATGGAGTACTAAACAGTGAATTGTGCACCGTGTGCCACAGACACTGTGGGGTCCACAGAGCTCCTAACTGAGGCTGAGAGATGAAGGTGCTCATGTGAAACTGCATGTTCACACTGAACTTCCCTAGAAATATGGGGATTCCATGTTCAGGAGTAGCACATGCTAATTCCAACAGCTAGGGAGTCCCTAGGTCCGAGTAGTGGACTAAGGCTTATTCTGCATAGATAGTGATTGCAGGGAAGAAGGGGGATGGAGGATGCCCTGGAGCGGTCAGCAGGAACCGCTTCCAGAGCATATGGCATGCAGAGAGCTGCTGTTGCTCCCTGTCCACAGGACACTGGGCTCAAGAACAGGTTCATATTCTCAGTACTTGGGCAAAGTCTCTGTACCAGCAATTTCCAGAGGGCAGTAGGTTAGGAGACATGGCAGGAGGGATTCTGCTTGTTACCTGACACCAAAGTCATCTTGCCATAGATGTCAATATCATGGCCTGTGAGTCTCTCACAGGAGATCCAGCTCTGGGACAGAATGGACCTGTGATTGTCAGTTCCCACCATCGGCCTAGAGCAGGCAGGAAGTTGTTGAAAAAAAATGTCCAAATTCCTGCTGTTCTACATCACAGCCTCCCCTCCCTTGTTGCCTGTGCACAGCTGCATTCTGGCGAATGTGGCCAATGAGCTGAAGTTTAGCTTTTATTCATGTATCCTCATTTTAGTGTAAGTGGACTACATCACTAGGCCCTGACCTCTTAGACAGCTCAGATAGAGTCCATGCCATGACTGTAAAATTTTATTGCATAATTTCAAGAAAGACTGGGCTGGCCATCTGCATGAAGCATTACATTCTCATTTCAGGAGAGTTTAAGAAAACTTAGCTACCAGCAGTGAGAACTAGATTGCAGCTCACATCCTCACATGACTAATGTCACTAGTAAAGTCACAGGAGGCTGGGTATCGCTAAGGGACTCTGGAATGTTAAACACAGTCCACCTTAAGAAGAAGTGTCACTGTGGAGGAAATCTGCCCAGGAGAGTCTGAGGACCTTGCCTGATGTGCTCTGTGGCCTGAGGGCCTGGGGAGGCCTGGTTTCCCAAGGGGCGTGGTGGGTGGTGAGTTCTGAGTGATGCTGGGCTCAGCTCACAGTCCTTGGTGCACGGGGCAGCAGAGTGAACCCTGCTGTGAGAAGTCTGTGGACCCACATCTTTGCTGGCTCCTGTGTGTCGTTGGCTACAGGGTTCTTCCGGGAGAAAGGGGAAAGGACTAGAGCCCAAGGCTGCTCCCCTGGGGTCAGGACCATGGGGTGTGCATGGGTTGGCAGAGGCGGGGAGTTTGTCAGCTCCGGGAGCTCCTGTCGCACCCATGTGTGATTCTTTAGGTTATGGAGCAAGACAGAGAACAGCTCTCAGTGAGCTTGGGGTTTAAAACTCCACTGTGGAGCTCAAGGCGAGGCTCCCACCTTTTTTGAGAATGGCTGAGCACACAGAATCCCATGGTCCCTAGGGAAACAGGGCATAGCCAAGCTGGTAGAAAGATTGTCATGACCACAGGGGAAAGCACGGACCAGGCTAAGAGAGGGAATGTGGAGCCATTCTCTCCCTCAGGGCCATCATTGGTTCCTTCATTTACATTCCTGTGAGGTTTCACCATCCCAGAGCATCTGTATGTCTAGCATGGCCTGGTGTTTGGGCAATGTGAAGCTCACCCAAGCATGGACATGGCAGGTCTCCCAGAACAAAAATTTCACTTAGAGAGCTGGTCACACCTTAGCCAGTTTCTCTTGAAATTTTCCTTAGTACTAATATTGTATTCGTGGGAGAATAGGCTGAAATCTACCATTCAAGCAAGAGAACCAAATGTGGAATTTATTTATAAAAACTCTCTCACAGAGGCTCCTCGCAGACTCTGCAGCAGGGTAGCCCTTTAGCTCCTCATCATGGGCAGGCTGGAGCCCAGCAGGCAGGTCCTGGTCTTCAGAGGGTTCTCAGTGGCCAGCACTGGGGCTTCCTCCTCACAGAGGTGATTCCAGGTCAGCCCAGAGACCCCAGACTTTGACATCACAGGTTCTTGCTAGACCCTGGCTTAAAACAAGGCAGAGCCTTTTCAGCTCCCCAAAAAGAATGAGATCCTCAGATACTGGGCTAGCAGAAGATTCAATGGAAAGCCTCCTATATACCCAGAACCTGTGCCATCCCTCCCACCCGCCTTTTGTGTTTGCGAAGCAGCCATAGACAGGGAGGGCACAGCATGTGGCACAGAAGATCAGGGCAAAGCAACATCCTGAAGAGACAATCACATGGGAGATGACCCATGCCCATGTGGACCCTGCCCTCTAGACTATGTTGGTCTTGGTGTTTGCCTCAGCTAATTGGGTTGGGCGCCAACAGTGCATCAACTCAGTCTCCCAGGGCTTTGTCCTCCAGTCTGACTTCTGTAGACCCTACCACTTTAGGAAGGCTTTTCTATCATGACCCTCATCTGCCTTCACTTCCAGGATTTACAGGACATGGGAGGCTGACTGATTTGGGGCGTGTTATTTCTTCTGCAGGACAGGGATGTAGGAACTGACAAAAGTTAGAAATAATACAGGATGTGATTGTCATGGCCCACTCTGCAGAGTTCACTGCTTGCTGCCCACACAGGAAGATGACCAGCTCTTTCTCACCGTAGCACAGTGGGGGAGGTATGAGCAGAACTTTCAGATGAGGCCCAAGGCCTCATCGAGCCACCTTCCAAACAGTCCCAGTGTGTGCACACTGCACACCCCACCCTGCTACCCCAGAGCCACAGGGAGATGTTGCTGTGCACTCCCTGCCCTTGAGAGATCCTAACATGATTCTGCATCTAAAACAGCATTCCCCCGCCATGGGAACATATTGATCTATATCCCACTATTGACAGTTTGTCAAACAAATGTGCTTTATTCACTACATGCATGTTCTTCTTCAAAGATTGCAGTCATTACAGGATCATTTTATTGATCTCTCTGGAATTTCCATTTTATCCTCGGTCACTATTTTTACTTATTTGTACATTTCCAGCACGTTTTCCACAATATGTCAAAGCTTGTAGCCCTGGTTACCCTGTCCTTTGTGTGATTTCATGTGCTACCATTTCTATAAAATCTTTAAAAATTAAGTATTTTCTGTCCATTTTACTTCTCTTGTGATGTCAGTAAGTTGAGTAAAATACCTTCTATGAACTCAATATTTTTGCAAATTTGGTGGTATTTTGGAGAGCTTCATTTTTTTAGAGAAAATCATGGTGCAGTTAGTTTCTCAGAGGCAAATATATAGACGTGTTTCTGTCATTTCATGAAAGTTCCTATTCTTATGACCAGCACTTTAATACAGGACATTGAAGTTGTTCCACTAGAGAACTTTAAATTCTTCTCTGTCATCGTGATTTTTCTCTTTTAACGAAGGAGAGCAGCTCTGTGCATGAGAGGACAGCACAGAGCACACTGGGCAGTGGGTTCCCCTGACGTCAGCCAGAGGGACACACAGCACGTCTCTTCAGATCTTTCCTTTTGTCCAGTGAACAATTTCTTCATCAATCTCCTTATCTTAAGAGAGAATATACGTTGCACAAAAGAAGAAATCTCAGCCAAAGCTGCGTGAGGTTTGGCCAACATAATGTGGGCAGATCTCTAAAACTCATTCTCCCCGCATCTACATTTGGACCTGTGACCTCCATCTCTCCACTTCCCCACCAGAGTTCTGCTTAACTGTAGTTACCAAAATGGTACTGCATCCTTCAGATCTGCAAAGAAGCTCAGAGTAAGTTCTGTTGAACAGGAAGAAACAAGAGAAGAAAAGACACACATGGTATCTACAGGTATGTTTGCACAGGTTGTGTCAATCAGTTAGATGGTGGCAATAATTTATAATGCAGATGTATAAAAGACATCAACTTATATACTCAAAATACATGAAAATCTTCTCAGTAAAGGTTGAGACAGCTGAACAAAATCTGAGTTTAATTTCAGGATATCAAGTTGAACTGTTCATTAATTTTCTTCATTTAATATTATATTTAGATATCAGATCAAGTGTTTATATCAAATAAGGGTTGGGTTTTCCTGCAGTGAGAGCTTTCTTCTTGTGGTGTATTCAAGGTTTTCATTTTTTGACCATATTATGGAAGTTTAAATTCTGCCCTAAAGAGAGCCTGGGGTATACATGTATAACTGTTATTTGTATGTGTTTGAATAAAACTCACGCTAAGGTGGCCATTTGTGGTTACTGTTGTTGCCTCCCTTGTCTCCCGTATCTCCTCCCCAGGCAGGTGGTACTGGGCCAGGACACATCAGCTCTGCCAGACCCATCCTCCTCTCTCCCTTCTGGGCACTGCAGTCCGTGCTGCCAGCCAGGGTCTCCCTGTTTGCAGTGATGACTCGGGTTCCTCCTTTGCAACTCTTGCCATGTTTTTGAAGAAGGACCTCTCTTGTTGTGAAAAGCACATATAAATGTCCACATGCGCCTAGATGATTCCAAAGTAGAAAATGTCTTCAGGAAATGGTCCCAAGAGCCCATCCAGGTCAGTGATTTCATCTGTAAACTTATTTTGTTGAAGTCTGCTCACTCTATTTCTATAACTTGGTGAACTGTAGTTTTTTTGAAGACGTGTTTACAAAAAGCCTGGAAAAAAATGGATTAATGATCAGCAACATCATACAGCCGCTCCAGAGCAAGAAACCAGACACCCGGAAAATAGTGATTTAGAGAAATGAAAAGGAAGAACAGTCATGGGAATCAAGGAAGTGCAATCAAACTATAAATCACAGAGAAACTGAAAAGCTGAACACAATGCAGAGAAAAGAAGAAAGCAGTCTGGAATGCTAAGCCCAGCTCTTGCGAAGGGATCCTGTCTTTGCAAACACAAGGTAAATCTGGATAGGCTTGGCACCCTCAAGGAGAAACAGTGGACTGAACTGGCAACACTGGCCCTAGGAAAATCCTGTAGTTATTATCAAATGCAAACACAGTGTAGGGTTTGACTCTGACAGTGACGTTCTCCACATGGTTGGCTAGAGGTGGAGACATCCATCACAGCCACTACCATACTCGGGAGTGATTAATCATGAGCCATTTTGGGAAGAAGTTAATTCCTTGGGACTAAACTATTCCAGAATGAGAAGTCACAGTGTAGTTACATTCATGGGCCACCCTACTATAAATGCTGAGCGGGAGACACCCAGAAGAGGTAGTCATCGATTCCCTGAGATGTGTAAGCAGTGGTGAGGTCAGATCAGGTAGAACTTAGTGCTCCATGTCTCTGGTGCGATGCCAGGCTGTTTGCATGCGATTTCCAAGAGAATTGGGTGTGGAAGTACTGGAATTAAATCCTGCATACTGCCGGTCTTGGTGGTGCACCACCTGTAATCCGAGCACTCAGGAAGCTGAGGCAATAGGGTCATTACAAGTTCCAGGTTGGCCTAAGCTGCAAAGTGAACCTGAACTGCATAGTGAGACCCTGTCTCAAAAAAACAAAAATAACAACAACAAAAGCCTGCATACTGCCTGATCCCACCCCTTGCTCCCTAAGGAATCACAGAGCTTGAAGATCTGTTTGTGTTCCCCATATGCCAACGTGATCATGGACATGCCTCAGCTTGGACAGTTACCACATAGTGGGGTATATTGATGGAGAGAGCTCTGGAGAATGGGGGTCTTCAAAAGGTAACAGGCCATGTGATTAGGTAAAGATAGCAGTTACTTGGGCCTCACAGAGGGCCACAAAATCTAAGACCTACTAGAAAGAATTGTGTTGTAAAATTTGACACCACATAGACACTGACTGTGGTGACTGACACCTGGTGGTCAATTTGTAACACCCAGCTGACTTGAGGCAGCGTGGTGCTGGGTGTGGGAGACCCATCTGAGTATTGTTGCCAGCAGCATAAGAGGCAGAACTGGAGAGGATGAAGTAGAGAGGCTGTTGCAATCTGTTGGGAAACAGTAGGGAAGCTGTAGGGAGATTTTGGTTTTCCTGGAGGAGTTTGCGATGCTGGCTTTCCTGATGAGCTTGGATTTTCTTGTTGGAGTAGGAGCTTGGGACCTAGTTCGCTGAGAATCCCTATGGTTCACTTTGCGGGTGGCTCTGGTCCTCACACTGAGAATTGCTTCCTGTCTCTGGAGGGAAAGATGGGGCACTGCTGAGTCTCCTGGAGATGTTTCTTGTGTTGGTTTTCCTGATGGGAACTCGGCTGTCTTGATCACCAGAGGAGCTCGGGACCTCCCTGTTGCTGAGGATGGCTGCGGTACTTTTCAGGGAGGCTCTGGTTCTTACTTTGCACGTTGCTTCCTGGCTCCAGTTCAGATCACTCAGCCTGCTGGCACAGATCCTTCATCCTACTGGCACAGACATTCTGGCTTCCGCCACTGACCTTTGGGCCTTGCCAGGGCAGATCTGTGAAACAGTCCTGCATGAGACATTGCCCTGGGCTCTAGGCCTCCATTTGAACTCATGGGAGGCATTGTTATGGGCTCTAGGTCTTCAGCTGGATTCATGCAGGACGTTACCATGTGATCCAGGCCTGCAGCTGGATTCTTTGGTCTTTAGTGTGTGGACAGATTTCCTGCATTCTCTTTTTGTATATGATTCTTTGAGTGACTATTATAAATAATCTCATAAAGGATGTGTCCTGTATTGTACTGTTCCCCTTGCAAACCCCCAACTACAACACTCACCAGTAGATTGTGCAGAGCGGGACTCACCATACACACACAGAAGACATGGGTAGCAACAGAATAAGCTCTTCCTGTGACCCAGGGCTCCGCAGTACCTGTTGTATTCCACGCTATAGGCCTTGGAAAGACCCAACTCACTCAAACATAAAGAGGAATTGTTTGGATGTTTCTCTTTGGCTTTAGGGTTTTTTCTCAGTTTTGTTTGTGTTGGCTTCTTTTTACCCATTTTTCTTTTCTTTTTTGATTTACTTTTTTCCTGGTACTTTTACCTTAATTCTGCTAATTTCTTTTATTCTTCAAGTGAATATTTCATATCACATTTCTCTTCTCCTCCTTATTTCCCTATTCATTAATTTCAAATTTTACTTCTTTGGACATTACAAAAACCCTCAACTATTGGGCTGAAAACGTTGAACACTGAGGGAGTCCATGTTCTCTTGGGGTCCCCAGGGCGAGACGGCAAGAGGTTTTAGAAAATAAGGACAAGAGACCATAGCCGGGGTCATGCGGAGTCACCTCTCACCTGATGAGCAAGAGGACTGCCCAAAACAGCAGAGTGTTTATTTAGACCCTCGAGAGGTTGGTTAATTTCTGCCTCGCTGCCCAGAAACCAGTTAACAAGTTACAACGGCTTCTGTACTCCAAGGGGCTTGTTTACCCAGAGGAGCTCCTATGTTCCCACGCTGCCTTCATCGTGCATCTGTAACTGTTTTCCAGCTTCAGCGGCTCCCTACAGAGCACGAGTGTGAACACACATACATAATGAAATCCAAAACACTCCTCAGGAAGATGTATTTATTTCCAAGTCTCCAGCACTGTGAGCGTTCAGTGAGTGACCTCTCTCACACGTTCAGCTCCTGGCTGTATGTGGATCCTTCTCTGGCTGTGCCAACTCTGGAAGAGTGGAATCCCGAGGAGCACTGGGTCCGGGTCGGCCAGGCCCATCCAGATGAGACTGTCGACTGTGGGGCCCTGGGGTTTGAAGCTAGGAATTATAGACAATGAGGTCAGAAGAGACTAAAATCACCCCAAGATTCCTGAATATACACCCAAGGCACCTGCCTTCCCTAAAGAGGATTTCACCCTGTGAATCTAGCTCCAGAACTGAGAATTCTATTGCTCACCTGATATGGAGTGTGACTGGGTTTGTGAAGCGCTGAGGGTCTCCATTGCTACTAAGAATCCAGGAAGAGGAGCACAATGCGTGAATCACTGAAGGACCAGAGCCTTTACTCTGGGTTCACAGCCTTGTATTTTACCAGCAGGACACGACTTCATGAATCCATAGGGGCCCTTTCCTTGTTGGAGCAGGGTTTCCTCTCAACTCCCCAGTGGATTCTTTACCCTCACCGCACTCTGTGAATTCAGAACTGGGGTCTGAATGACTTAGGAATGAAGATTGTCTGATTTAAAAGAGCTCAGAACCGGCACCAAACATGATTTCCAGTTTGGAAATAACCAAGTACTGTGAGCTCTTGGTTCATCTGGAACACAGGACAACGTACACCATTCTCCAGGAGGTGAGTTTCCTTTCATTCACCAGCTGAGGACCCAGGCTCCAGACATGAAGCTCTCATCTTCAAGATTCCTGTAGCTCAGGTTCATGGAGTTGTGAACTCATGGTTTCTGACCCAGCACAGGGCCCTGGTGCCCCATCATCCCTATAATCTCACTTTAAGTAATCATCGCATGGTTTGAAACACCTACAGTGCAACACACACACAGAGAAATACAGACATTTACATGTTTTTATTTCACAAGGCGGAAATGTCAGGGGTTCCTAAAGTCAGTGTATCTAGTCTATGGATATGTAAAGTCATGTAGAATGAAGTGTTACAAACATGGTAAATGGTACAAGTGGAATCAATAAAGACTGTGGGTGAGAGCAAGAACAAATTCACACATGTGAAACATATGCTATGAGAACAATCGGGTCATATGTGCTCTCGGCACTCATCCCACATTCAGTTCCTGACTTCTGGGTCTCTGCACACAGGTATTTTCCTGAAGAACTGAACTGTCATGCTTTTTCGGTTACAAATATATGAAGACTTGTTGCACTGAACATTCAGTCTGTGAAGTAAAGACCTCACTCTAGTTCAGTAAAAAAGAAGAGAGAATCTGGATGAATGCTTTTGGATTTGAACTACGTAGATCTGGGTATAATAATATATATATAAATCAGTTTATATAATAAGAAAAATAGTTATGCAATTGAGAAATAAGTTTTGCTTGATATATATTCTATCAGTGAGCCATAAGAGATCATTAAAAGTTCATTAGAGGAGAATCTTAAAATTACACAAAGCAATACACAAAATCCAATAGCTTTCCTGTGTAATAAATTAATATGCAGATGAAATGAAGTCATCAAGATTCAACTTAGAAACTTTTAGAATAGTGAATGATATGAAAACTTTCCTGTGAATCTACACAATTCAAATTAATAAAACTTCATACTATAGCTAAATATCATTTATAGCACTCAACTTTATATATCTTGAATAAAAAGACTTGGTTTTAAGATGCTACTCTGTGTAATTGCTGTATACATATAATAATATTCCCAGAAAATAGGGACATAATTACTGACACTTTTAAGTACAAGTTTATATGTGTTTAAATAGTCACAGCGAACTGTCATTTTTAAGTTTCAGAAAAAGATAGCAACAGTGCACAGGTATAAAACCAAACTGCATAAAAGAATTAAAAAGAATTGTATTTACTGTCTGCTGGGCAGAGACGCCAAGTGACATGGAGTGCAGGACACAGTCTTTCCAGATTCCCAGAAGTGCACTGAGCACAGAGACCACCAGGGGACTCAGGAGGGGCCCTGCTGGCAGCGCCTGCAGCCTGGTGCTTCTCTACAAGATCAACTGTGCTGGGAGCTCAGCCTCACACCGTTGGACCCAGTAAACCTGAGCAGCCTCCTGCCCTGGTCTGAGAGGATGAAAGACCACTGGTGTGGTGAAGGGGTGCAGCCTCAGGCTCTCTCAGAAATGAGGAAAGAGTGTGGCTGAAAAAAAACCTTTGTCACTGATCAACAACTCCCCAAAATATATCTCCTCTCCGCTCAGCCTCAGTCTCTGTGCTGTTTCCTACCAGTACTAGTGATACCACCGAACCCCATGAGGTTAGAAATGAAGGGGCCCTGGAGGTCGCCTCCAGGTAGCTCCCTGAGGTAGACTATAAAGCCCAGGCATGAGGAGAAAACGTTCTCAGGTTCTTCTTCCCAAGAGGACCTGGGCCAATACACACTGTGCCCGCCTCACAGGGCCCCTCCCACACTGCCACCCATGCCCAGCACCTGCCTCATCTTCCCTTGTCCTAACTCCTGTAAACAGGGGAGGCTCCTGGAGCCCTGCTCAGGAAGGGAAGGCCCATCCTGACCCCTCCACCCTGTTCACTCGGGGCTCTGGCCAGGGGTACCTGAGATGTTTCCTCATGCCTGACCCCACTTCATGTTTTTTTCCCCAAAGTTAAAGAAAAAGATCCTGAATTTGGAAAGGCAGGAGAGTTTCCTATTCTTCCAGGAAATTTCTAGGTTTGCATTTACTCCTAGCATGGAGAGGCTGAAATAATGATAATACGTTTTTCATACTAGAAGAAAACATCACTATGTTACATCCCAGTAAAGGCACAATGGTAACGTAGATGATGACCGTGGTGACGATGGTGATGGTGGTGGCGGTGGAGATGCTCCTGCTGCTGCTGCTGATGGTGATGACGGTTATCATGGAATAGGGAGAGTATGATGAGTCATGACTAGTAGGATGCTGACAGCTGCTCTGAGGCTGTGGGCTTGGAGAATCGATTTTGAGTTTCTCCATGGGCAGCCCACAACAGAGCAGGAAGATCAAACCAGCCTTGCATATTTGATGAGATCCCCCACTGTGTGGCTGAAGGACATGAGCTGTGGACAGAAGGCAGCGGGCACTGGAGCCTGGGAGGTGTGTGTACAGAGCCACATCTCTTAGCAGGAACTTGGAATTACTCATTGCCTTGGGCTTCTGGAGCCATCCAGCACGGCTTTCCCCTGGTTCTTCCCATCAACTCTCTTCTTCACTAAAGACAGAATCATGTGAACATTCTTGTGCATCTCACTCCCAGTAGGACTAAACACCCAGTGGCCCCCTCCTCAAATTTCCTCAGGCTTCTGTGAGCCCAGGGCTGACAATCCACCTCTCAGCTTGCAGATGGCTGGAGTTTGGCTTTATGTGCACAGCTCAGAGGAGGAGACTGACTCAGAAATGCTTGACCATAGTCTTTTCTGTGTCAGACTCATCTCTCTGTCAGCTGAACCCAAGCGTAGTCCCTTGAGGTCCAGCTCCAGGCACTCAGTGCTGTCAGTGCAGAATCTGTGGATCTGTGTAGCGGCTCCAGGCTGTGCTAGAGTCAGGAGTCTGTGGGACGTGGTCACTGCGTCTGCCTTTCCTTCTGTTCCACCTCGTCTTGTTCCTTCTGATCTTTGACTCTGCATACAAATACAGTAATGATGACAGTGACCATGAAACTTTCTCTTCCTGTCCATTGATCCTTCTGTCTTATGATCTGTGATCAAATTGTCATCACATCCATGTGTCCTTTCCAAGAGGAAACAGGAGAACATAATGTTGAACAGATTTCAGCTTTTGCCCCAAGCCTTGCTTTAAGGTCCAGATGGTATCCTGGATAGGGGGAATTATTAAGGGTGAATCCATACCTGGAATATTTTCCTAAAAAGGAGATTTGGAGTGTGAACCTCGGCATGCTAACCAGCATGAGAGATGACTGTGGCCTGCAAAAGAGACTTCAAAATGTCTACCTTCTTGTCACCTGCATGTGTATCTGTCACAGAATATCAAACTCCAAGACTCTTGAATTTGGAAGCATGTGAAAAGGCCTGACAGTTCCTTCCCAAACTCACCCTGGCCTCTTTCTCGAGCTGACCACAGTGCGTTCTGTAGATCCCCAGTGTGAGGGAAACGCATCTGCCTTTGCTCTGTCCTCCACACAGTGACCACAGCTGCTGGTGGGGACAGAGCCTGTCTGAGGGGCATTGGAGCTTAGGGCAGATGATTCTGACCCTTCCTTCCTGGGAAGTCCCTCATGGAGGTTCCCATCTGACTGATCTCAATTCCCTGCAGGAGACACAGTGACCCACGAGACTCTCTGTGCCCTGAGCTCTGGTACCATGGGGAGGGTGCCAAGGGTGAGGTGAGCTGTCCTCTCTCTCACTCAGAGGGTTAGTTCCAGGTGTGTCTGGGAGTCTCTCCTGGGCTCCACAGAGCCGCTCTCAACCCTGCTGCTGGTCAAAGATGCTTGTTCTGCAGGGGCAGACTCTGGAGGTGGCTGAGGTCTCCTGTTCTGTCACTTGCTCCTGTCATTGCCTCACTAGGATTTTCTGTGACCCTGGACGCTTCGTTTCCTACTCACTGGCAGCTTCTCACCTGAGCAGGTGCTCTTTGTCTGCTAGGACTCAGGTGAGGCTGACTGGGCACACTGGGAACTCGTTTTGATGAAAACCCCAAGGCAGGACTGACACTCAGCGCCTCCTGCAGACCACACCTGACTTCTGCACTTCACCTCAACCACGCCTGACCAAACCCTGCACAGTCAGGATGGCTGTGAGCTGGGGTGCAGCACTGCTGCCTGCAGCAAGTAGATGGTGAGACCCCGGGGAACAGGCAGGGACAACCCTGCCGTGTTGTAGCAGCACTGTGGTTTCCACCGTGAACCAAAGCTTCCGACATGGTGGTGTGTTACATCAGAGTGAAACATGCAGGCCTCTCCCATTTCCTTTATGTGCCGGGCTTATGTTCAGACACCTCCCTAAGTAGCATCTTGGTTCTTAATAGCATAATGCTCTTAAAATTTTATTGGTTTGCTGGCTGTCATGTTTCAGACATGGTGGACAGTGTTGTTTGAAGTTTCAGTGTCTTCATTTTCTCTTTGTGTATAGTACACCAGTGTGTGTGTGCACTATTAGATTTCTATGTGAACATATTTATTGGATGGACCTTGTTTTATACATCTTTGACACACAGACAACACTCTGACCAGTGTCCTTGTGTTTAACCCTGTTGCATGTAAACGTGTTTCTTTCCAGGGTGAATAGTGAGGAGTCAGTGACAGGATCTCTTCTTTTTTAGTACAAGATTCCCATCAACCCCCTTAATTCATTGAGTCAGTTGAGGAACCAGGCATTGAATCCTGAAAATTGAAAGTGGTTATTATTTTACTCCAATATGACATTGCTAATTTCTTTTGCCTCGTGTCAGTCTGATAGGGTTCTATAATATTGTTCATCGAATGGCTGCACCACACTGTGCTGGAAATTGTGGTAGAGATGGCAGGGAGCCTGGGCACATGCTGAGCCACCAGAGAGATGAGCTGAGGCTCCCCACACTCCTCCATTAGTGATGTCACACTGCCACCAGGATTAGGTGAGGAATGATTTACACCACAGAGATGTGCCCCAACCCAGGCTTTTTAATGAATGATGTTTTCAGAGCAGGCTTTGCCACTGCAGCACTGAGCTGGTGCAAAGAGCACCAGAGTCTTGATTCCAGTTTACCTCTAGAGAAACCACCCAGGGCCATTCCATGAAATGTGTGCTCTCAGGGCACCATTTTGATTCAACTGTTAGATGTTGGGATCTGAGTTTTCAGTAGAACCTGTTGGCTGGGCATAATGAATACGTTCATGATGGACGTCTGTACAACTCCATAACACATCGTTCTTTTTTGTCCAGCACCTGTCAAATGTCTACCTGCTCCTTCCACGTCTGGGTCCCCTTCCCATTTTCAAGTGCTCTGTTTCTATATTCTTACACTTCTTTTCTTTTCCCCCATGCCCTTAGCCTCCCTCCCTCCTAGAACCTGATTTCTGCCCATTTGTTTAGTTACTGAGACCGGATTCTGTGTTGGAGCTGAAGACATTGACTCAGCGCCATGCTCGGAGGAATGGGGTGACTGCAGTGAAAGTGGGGCCTGTTACAGGAGAGTGAGGCGGAGAGTGAGGAGTGCAGATGGGCTCAGGGCGGATGGAGGGCGACACCATCAGAGGAAAGCCATTCAGTGTTGAGGGAGTTCTTCGCGCAGAATGCACAAATTGACTTGCTCCCGACCTTGTCACCTCCCCCAGGCCTCAAAGTGGTGGGTCCACCATTTCGGATCCACGACTTTCTCCTAGAACTACTGTGGCATGTAGGGTTTCTTTCCAAGGCCCAACCACTGTGAGCACTTGTGGGAGACCGCCAGGCTTGCTCTCTGGAAAAAGGAAGCTCCCTGCCCCATCCTACCCGGATCTCTGCTGTACTCTATTCAGTGAGACGTGTAGGGCTGAGTATACTTAAACAGATGTTCCCTTAATTTTGCTAAAAGAATGTTATTGGGTCTGACTGAGGCACCAGTGGTCTCATTAATAGCAAAGCTACAACATGAGTGAGAGAACAGCCTCTGTGCTGATGGCTGGAAAGGAGGCTCAAGCAAGAGCCTGTGAGATTCCAGGGAGACACATGAGATAACATCTCAGCTGAGGCCTTGGGACTCAGAAAGAATTATGCCTTCCTGGGAGTAAGGTGCAGCGCTGTTTACATCAGACTGTCTTTATATTGCTAGTTGGAGACCTGATGCCTCGTATATAATGTCTCTGTTTGTCATTATACCCAGGCCTGCAAAGATTGCTTTCCTCCCTGCCAGGACCCCACCCACCTCTCTCTCTGATGCCAATAAAAGCCATGAGCTTTTGGACACAAGATATTTTGTTCCACAGAGGACACTGGCTCATCCCGGAGCTCCTCAACTGCAGAACTTTCTCCCTTTGTCTTTATTTTGCATTCCGTGCGCCGTACTGCTGGATGGGACTGACACCGTCCATGGGGGTTTGGCAAGCCCCATTGCTGTTTCTTGTGTTCATCTCCTGGCTGCATCCTGGGTCCTCCTCTGACTGCACTGATCCTTGAAGAGCAGAATCCCCAGGACCACCAGGACGAGGCCAGCCAGGTCCATGCGGATGAGATTCTCCACTGTGTGATCCTGAGGCTGTGAGGCTGGGGATGGGAAAAAGAGGCCACAGAGGTCAGGACAGACCTGAATCTCCCCCGATCCCTGCATGTCGACCTGCACTCCTGGACAAGGCTACACCGCCTGTGCCCAGCCCATAACTGAGAATTCTCCTTAACACCTGTCCTGGGCTCTGAGTTATTCTGGGATGGGGTGAAGGCCTCAGCTGCTCCTGAGAACCGAGGAAGACGAGTGGGACATGTGAAGCTTTGAACACGTGAGCCTTTCCCCAGCCCCACAGCCTGTGTCTCAGTATCATGACAAGCACGATGCAGACCCTTCCTGAGCCTTTGCCTTCTACAGCAGCATCGCCTCTGGGGGCTTAGATTCTTCATCTTCCCCTGCTGCGCAACTGCAGGACTCCATCTCTGTCTCTTTGAAGCAAAGTTTAGTTAAGTGCAAAAAGCCTAAGATTGATGACAAAAGTGATCTCCAGTTCATCAATAGTCAGGCCCTGAGCTCTGAGCTGAGTGTGGGACACAGGATGATATGAGTGAACTCCCCTGGAGAGGAGTTTCCTGCCCCATCGACTGAGGACCTAGAGTCCAGGGCAAAGGCTGGCCCTCAGGGCTCTGGAGAATTACAAAACAAGAGTGAAGTCTGGGGAGACCCTGTCACCACCCAGGCGGGTCCCCTGCTGCTTCTTCCTCCCTGTAACTTCTGCTAACTCATCATCATGCAGTCAGAAACACCTCAAATGCAGTGCACACACACTCATGTACAAGTGCATGCATGTTCTACATGGCAATAACACCAGCGTTTCATGGAAAAAGAGCTTCTACTTTTCAGAATGAAAATCTCTGTCGAATGATCAGTAATGAACAAGGAAAGGTGTATGGATGGAACAACAGTGAAAATATGAATGAAAAGCTGTAGAAAAAAAACAAACACAGCTGGATATATGGAAATTTATCCATTTGTGCACATGTGGATTACAGTGCACACATGTATGACGACCCACATGCAGATCTGAAGCAGTAACGTCGGTGGGCAATTCAGATTTTAAGAAATATAATTTCCACATTAGTGTAATTGACAAAATTTATCAGTAATCAGAACAAATTGGGTGAAAACTTTTGGAGAGGAGAGAATAAAGACTTAGTATGAAATAAAAAGATTATACTCAAATCAGTTTTTATTTTATGCTGTTATTTCTCAGAAGATAGACATGAAAGAATTCTCAAATAATAAAATCAGTTGACTAATTGTAAAATTGCTCATAAACATTACTAATTATTGTGAATAAATCTTTGTAATATTCACAAAGTTGCCAAGGTTCGCTTTAAACATCTTGGATGAGATTTGATATTAAGAAGTTATTCTTTGTAACTGATATACAAATATAATTTATTCTCATGAAAAGAGAAATGCAATTATTTTGAAAGTATAAATCCATATGCCTATAAATATATTTCCACAGAAAAGTACCACTTCACATTTGCAAACCAGAGCAACAGCACAGAAGTGTGAACAGATAGTGTGCAATGAATCAAACAGGATTCAACAGAACACCTGCTTGGTGCGGATCCAAGAACAGGGCAGGGCCTGTCCTGAGACTCAGGGGTGCACTGAGCACAGAGGCAGCCAGGCGGTACAGGAGGGGCCCAGCCCAACGGTGCCCTGTAGGCTTCTCTCTACAGGAACAGCCAGGCTGGGGGCTCAGCCTAACACACAGTTAGACCCCAGCGAGGCTGCTCTCTGTCCACCAGGGCCCTCCTTCCTGCCTGGACTTCAGACAGCTCCAATATTCTGACCCCAGGGCAGACGTCACCCTGTCTTCAGAGCCCAAGGAAGCCATCAGGCTCCCTTAATGTCCCCCTCCCTGATCCTCTGGAGACAGATCCTGCCCTGAAAATTGCAAACAGTGCTGTGCTGCCTGCTGACTACTGTGTGAGAGGAAAGTGTCTCTACCAGCCATGGGGGCAAGGCCTGTTTTTGAGGTGCTGGGACAGCAGAGGAGCTGCCTGTGAGGTGGGGACATCAGAGGAGAGGGCTGGGCCCTGTCCTCCCCCTCAGTCCAGCCCCGCTTCCTCTGATCTCACCTGTGTCTCCCGTGTCCCTCTCCTTCTCTTAGCTCTGTGAGAGACACCAGGGTAGGAGCCCCGGGCAGGGAGCTCCAGCCTGCCTCAGCCTGCTCATGGGCGGACGCTCCCCTGTGGACCCCCCCTCCACCTCCGCCATGTCCTGGGGCTAAGACCCGTGTTGGGACGGGACACAGGGTGACCTTGTGGGCTCAGAAGGGACAGAAACAGAGACCCTCACTGGGACATGGAGTCCTAAGGGGGCCTGGGTGGGGAAGGCCTGAGTCCTGGGCAACACAGAAGGAGGCGGCGGAGGGGAGAGGACTGAATGTGGGGAGTCTGAACTCCAGCCTCCTGCCTAGCACAGCTGAGCTCCCTGAAATGGAGGGAAAGAATCTGAATGCTGCTGCTCTGTGTGTGACCCTCTGCCACTGTCACTGTCACTACACAGAGGGACAGGAGCCCTGCAGAGTCACATCCTAGAGGCCTCCCTGGGGAGCCGCCTCTCCAGGGACCACAGCAAGGTCAGCAGGAGAGGAACTTGAAGGTCAGGATGAGGCACACCCTTTATTCCTGGAGAAACGGAGGCCCACACAGGAGGGGCTGGTCCCAGTCAGCATCTCCAGAGCAGGCCATACCAGCCCCACAGTCCAGCCCTGCATGGACCCCTCCCAGCAGCACCTTCAGTCACCACCCTGGGGTCCGCACTCTGGCGTGAGGGGCTGATCCTCAGGGTCTCCTAGGTGGGGTGGGGAGTTGAGGGGCTGGGCTCCCTACTCCCACTTCAACACCTGCTCCTCTCCCAGGCTGGACCCCAACATCTCTCTCAGCTTTGAAACCACCCCATGCAGCCCACATACTGAACCTCTGGGAACCTGGGTTCCTTTCCCACTTCTTTGTCCCTGCACACCAGCGGAGCTGAGACTGGAACCAGGACTGGGATGGGCTGAGAGTCTCCGGGCAGCCTGGACACAGGACACTGGGGCAGAGCCCGAGACCCACCTGCTGGGGAGCTGGAAGGTGAGGGTGGGGATGAGGACTCGAGGGAGTGCGGGGCTGGGCTGCCCCAGGGACACCTGTATCCTCTGTCCTACCTGTCCTTTCCCTCTGACTCCGCCCCTCCTTCCCTTCCCTCCCTCTGTCGATCTCCGGCACTGACTCCCCACCCTCACCCTGGCCATCACCTCCCGGGCTCCCCCAGCAGGGCCTGTGCAGAGTCTGGGTCTCTGACTGAGGCCTGGGATCCTCACTGTGATCAGAACTCCAGGGCGTGACTGGGGGCCGACCACTCGGAGGACAGTCTGGGTAAACCGTAGCATCTGTAGTGGCCCGCATGGGGGGGCTCCCGGGGCTCAGGGGGAAGTCAGCCAGGAGAGCCCAGCCTGGAGCTGCCGGCCAGGGTGATGGGGTAGTTCACATGCCCCTCCATGGACAGAGTGAATCTGTCGTAGTTGCGGGCAAAGTGGAGACTCAGGTTGTGTCTAAGGGCCGGGACAAGGCCCTGCTGGGTCAGGAGGGAGGGCTTCCTGGACAGCCCTGGAGGGAGGAGGAGCCGGGCTGAGGGCCTGGTTCCTGCCTGGTTCCTGAGGGCTGGGCTCCAG
>PVLD010019846.1:0-35285 GCA_004027595.1 Dinomys branickii
GGAGAATGTCCCTTAAGCTGTCTGCTGAGATTTCCGCTTCTACTCCCTACCCCAAGACCTGGCCGGGGCAAATAAACAGCTCGCCACCCCAGGATTCTTGCAGATAGGCCACTCAGGTGTTCCTCCCTGGGTGGAGCTCCTTCCCCCCTCACAAAACCCGTTGGGGCGCCTAAGTAGGTCTTCCCACCCAGGAGATCCCACAGTCCTTAAAGCTGCTTTGATGTCTCTCGCTGGGCTGAGCTTCTTCCCGATTCAGGAAAAACCGGTTAGATCGCGCACTTAACTCACCCTGTGATCGTGCAGACAGGAGTGCCGTTCAGATGTTTTTCCCTGGATGGAGATTTTCCCCGACTCAGAAATCCCGCCGGCCCGTTGCTGTTGCTCCAGTTCGCGCAGCGCTGGCTGCGGGGGTGGGGTTCTGAGCGGGATCCCGGAGTGCTGCCTGGTTTGGTGCAGTTTGTCCCAGTAGCGCGTTCTCTGTCGTGTTCAGGAGCTGAAGCCGTTCTTCCCTCCACACTCGCTCTCTCGGCTGGTCGTCTTCTTCCTGGAAGTCCTTATTTCTGTCTTCATATTGCTATATTTCATTGTTTGGTTGGTAATCCTCTGGGAGGTTCTCTCTCTGCTGCCTACCCGGTCGCCATCTTCCCGGAAGTCCCAAGTTTACATCTCTTAAAACAGAGGTTTATTCTCTTTGGACTTACGTTATCTTGACAGTGACCTAGGGATAGATATCTCACTATGGGCCATTTAGGTGGCCTGCGTAACTGCTGTCCTGAGAACACCTGAACTGGCTCCCACCTACTTTCCCTGCTGCCATTTCCTCTCCTGGGGTATCACTTGCCTTGTGTCTCTGTTTGGCCAGTTGCTCAGGTCTAGTAACTTGCCTCTCATATTGAGCACAGCTGTTCCCCACAATACATACAATGTGGTGATTCAGCCAAGGTCTTCTTCTGCCCAAGCCCTAGTTTCATTTCTCACCATCTCCATGTAGTTTTAGAAGTTTGCATTATTTTGTTAGTACTAACCCCAAACTCACAGCTCCTTTTTCCTCTAGCTCTCTTTTTACCACTTTCGGTGATATCTTTCTTTTTAATTTTTGGAGCCTTCTGGAAGATTTGAAAGCAGCTATTGACCTTTGCCCTGTGGACTTGGTTGTTGCTTTCACTTGAAGCTCACATGGCATGAACCGGACTGGGCTCTGTGGAATCAGCTTGGTGCAGACCGTGGGCAGTCAAGAAGATGCCAGCAGCCCTGAGTCCTGAAACTTGGCCCTGCTCCTGTCTTCTTGTTGGACCTCGTAGGATACACTCAGGGTTTGGCATCTTGGCAGTAACAATATCACACTGCACCATGTTAGGGAGAAAACATAATTAACTGGTGGTTCCCATGGAAAAAACGTAGTGTTCCTTTAAAAGTGTAGATTCCCAGGCTGAGTCTCAGTTATAAGCCATGACAAAGGCAGTCACTCTGACACCTCCTAGAGCATCACCAACAGCCCATAACCAAAACCAAATATCTATTCCAAATGCCACAGCTAAGTCAGGATTTCAGAGGCTATCTCACGGCTTCCTTCTTGCACAGAGGGGATCACATGATTATCTACACTTTGAGGAAGGAGAGGAGAAGGCTTAGAATTCCCTTTTCATCTAAATCTCAGATAATTATCCAGCTGGTTTTGAACTTGGATCTCTGATCCATGCCAAGCTCTAATAAGCACCACTGGGGTTCCGACAGCCAGGTGATCCAGCAAGCTATCTGCAGACTTCCATACTGTTGGCAGAGAGATGACTGGGGCCAGAAAGCCTCTCCAGTGGCATAGCTTGGCATAGCTGGTCTTTGAAATGCCATAGGCAGTGTCCTTGTGCCGATCGGCTCAAGTGGGACAGGGATCTGTGTGGCGCCTACCCTGAAATGCCACTGCAGAGCGTTTAAAAGATCCAAGAGTATATCAGATTCCCAAGGCCCCAGCTGGCAACACTGTAGGAAAATCAGATTCCAATGAGTCCTTAGAGGTCACAGGAGGGCATATGACTGCTCCTGTCAGAGGCATAATTGGGTGGCTCAAGACAGAAGAAGAGAGTGAGTAAAGAGGAATTAAAATGTGACCAGCTTAAGTTTGTTCCAGTTCCTAGTGTTCCAGTTTGGCCAGGATAGATGGTGATGTGTTCGGTGAACTGCACAGAGAAATGGCCTTTAATTTCAGTAATCATTGTCCTGTGTGGGAGGGCACATACATGCGCGTGTGTACACACACACACACACACACACACACACACACACACACACCTTGTGGAAATGACTCAGCTATTAGTTCTTGAATTTCATCAAAGCAGCAGCAGCAACATGTAAGAACTAAACACACACATACATATTTGCCTCCCAGAAGCTCAAATTCCACACCAGTTATTAACCTTTTATTAGACTCATGGCCCTTCAGAGCGAGAACTCTAGTTCATTCACATTTATACTGTCCCAAGAGCAGTACCTGGTACCTCTAGTAAATGTTTGTAGGATAAATTAGTAAAAGTAACAGTGACTACTGGGTAGGCTACTTAGTATTAATAGATAGTACATGGTAAATACCTCCAAAATTAGACACATGAAGGATCATAGCAGAACAGAAATTGTTCATTGTGTTTTTAAATGGAAAATACTAAGCATCTATGAGATTTGAGTGCTCTTAGCTGAAGGCAGGTGAATTAGTTAAATCTAGCAAATATATTATTTTCAAGACAGATACATTGAAAACAAAAAATGTCAAAGTCATATGTATAAAAATAGCATAACCATGATCACATTGTAGTATTAATGGTTATATAAAAGTCTGTCTCTTCTAATAAGCCATAACCTACTGGAAGGTAACAGACCTGCACTGCTTCTCCCTGTCATACTGGTGCCCAGCAGTGTGTCAGACAGATTGGAAAGGACCCCGAGGTACTTGTTCAATGGTACAGAGGAGCAGATATTGGCAAAAACCTCCTTGAAGGGCATGTTTATGACCACATTACATACACACCTATTCTAATTAACCTTCCACATGCAATGCTTTGCAATTGAAGGGGACTCACACGTGTACAGAGGTTTGTCCAGTGTTTATTTTTATATTGAACATCAACTAGGCCCCAAGGCTAATGCCATTGACCTGTAACACACACACAGAGGTGGCAAAGCAACCAGCCACTTGGTCAGTGAACTGAGAGCCCAAGAGGATCCTGTCCTCAGTGGGACACTGCCATCTGGTGTACACCCCAAGGGAGACAATCAGGGCCTAGGGGGTGGTCAGAGTTCTCTTGTGAGTACATACTTTGCTTCCTTACCTCAACCATGATCTGCAGATAACAATAGTCAGCCCCTTCCTTGACAGCTTGAACCTGAAAGCGCAAGTTATTCATCAATACAATGGCGATTAGGCTACATAGGAAAAACAACATTTCCTCAGTGTCTGCTAGAGGATTTTATCTGGTTATCTTCCTCAGTCTTTTCAATCATCTGATAAGATAGTAATATAATAGGTGAGGAAATGCAAGATTGGAGAAGTTAAATAATTTGCCTCAGGTCACACAGTTAATAAGTTAATAGTAATTAAACCATTGTTTTTTTTATTTTCCACCCATGGCATGTGAGAAAGAGATATAATTTTTTTTATATAAGTGTGGTTTAAAGTAGGACCAGAAAGTTCTTGATGATCATTACCCTATTGCAATATGGAAGCACACGCAGTTTCTGATTACAAACAGGTTACCACCTAGTTGAAAAGAGAGAAGGAAACTCATACTGAAGAGAGCGTTTAAAAAGTACTGTGAGCTCAAAGCTAAAAATGTCATCATGCAAATAATATAAGTAAATATTTGCCATTATTCTGTCAAAACTTTCAGAACTTTAGCAACTTGCTGAGCAATAACATAATCTGAGGCAAAGGAAAAATCAGTGATACTAATCCTTTCTCCTCTAGAATTTTGATGTGCTTTTCATCATGTGTTTTTTCTTTCAGTTGGATTTTTAAACACCATTTTAAAATGATCTTTAAGTGTTTCTAATTTGTTTTGATATTTACATCTTCTTAACATTTTTATTTAGAGTTAGTGCTTTACTGGGTCTGACTTTGACAATTTTATAGCTGAAAAGGTAGCTACATTCTAGAAAAATATATTAATTTGACACAGTGATTGTCAAAGAGATTTTGGCTTCCTTAGTATTGGTACATGCATCTAATCTTAGAACTTTGGAGGCTAAGGTAGGAGGGTCTCAGTGAGTTCTAGCCTGGCCTGGGCTCCTTGGTGAATTCAAGTCTAGTCTAAACTACACAGCAAGACTTTCTCTCAAAAAAAAAAGAAAAAAAGAAAAAGAGTTAGAGATGATTTTGGCCTACTTACAATTATTATGCTGCATCTTGTTTTCTCATATGAGAAAAATTTGTAATATTTTAACAAATTTTGTAACTATAAAATATTGATAAAAAGACAATATGATAATTATTATAAACCCCTACATGCCTTGGGGGTTTTATGTATTGTATACAAAAACAGTTGCTTTACTTATTCTGAAGGTTAACCAGAAAATTAAATGAGTTCTCGGATGTAACATCTCAATTTCAAAGCACAGTACATACGTGTTAGGGCTGTTGATCATAGCATTAAAGACCCTTTTTATAATGGGTGCCTCTAGAGATGCGTGTGTGTGTGCGCTTGTGTGTGTACATAGTGTTAATGCAGAATTTGCTTTTGTGTCTGATTTTCAAATTAAAATCTGATCTGAAAGATCACAAGGGAAATACCGTCTTCTACCACCTTGATGCCATATATTGAGAATAACTAAAATATTAACCCCCAGGTTTTCACTATAAACAGATTGGTGGTGATGGCAAAGTCACCTCAAGGAGAAAGTCTTCTGCGGTTGGAAATTTGGGAGGCATCTCTCATGCAGCAATAAGTCAAAGCCATCCGTAAGCCAAAAGCCATTTCAGACAGGGCCTTGCAGAATCAAACATACAGAAAATATCTCAGAGCAATATAACGATTTTAGGAAAACTCCCTGATGATACTTGGGGATTTTTTTCCTAGAGGAGATGAGACATAAAAGTAAAAAGAAAACTGTCAAAGTTTTGCTTATTAAGTGAAGGTTTACCCTTGCTCAACTCAAGTTACACTAACTGTATTTCAACTCCAAAATTAAGATTTTTGTCACAGTAATTCACTTCCAGTCCCTGATACAAAGTCATGATCTAGATCTTTCTTCTGAGAAGATTCAGCTGAAGCTTCTGTCCCATGCCTCCTGGCAAAAACACCATTTACACCCCATTAGCAAAGGCAAGCATTTGGAAGACATCATGAGGAAAACTCTCAGGAGGACCTGAAGAAGACTAGAGGGAGGCTCTGCTTTCATATTAATCTTGTGGCTAACTCTGAGCCTGGATAAATTTGTACAAAGTCCTTGCTAATTTATCTGACAGAATAAGATTTCTGTCAGACAAGGTACCTAAAACTAAGAAACCAGCTTCTCCTTAGTCATAAAACATGCTAATTGGAAGACTCTGGGCAGAATTCCTGCCAAAAGCAGGGAATCTTCTCAAATATTAATGATGCCCTCCTGCCAAATTTTTGATTGTTGCCATGAATCTCGTGGCTTTCGGTGTTGTGTCACTTCATCATATGTTTGATCTTGCTTTTGATGTAACTTAACAAACTAATACTGCTCACGGTGGGAACATTGTGCGGTGTGTGCTTGTGTGTATGTGAAGGGGTCAGTGTCTGTGGCCATCCCCTAATGGTGACAATCCTGAGATGGGCATCAATGCGTGAGTTTAGAAGGGAAACCAAGCTTAATGAGGAATTTTCAGAGGCTATACCTACCACTTATAGAAAATGTAGAGGAGAATGGCAATAATAATATTATGCAATTCTTTTCAAAATAACACAAAGAAGTCATCAGACAGGAGACAAAGGAAATGTTCCAAAAATGTTTAGAGGTTTTTTAAAAGAAGATTAGCTGCAAGATGCATCTGAGTTTGATCAGTTCGTGAGATGCTGAAGTGTTGAGTAGCTTGACAGGATTAGCGCTGTTTCTCCAGATTCCTACTTCAGTCTGCAGAAATGGTGTCCTCCCTCAGTGTCGATCAGAAATTGATTTGGTGGTTGGCAGGCATGCGCAGCTGGCAAGTATGAGCATCAAAAACAAGAGATCCTGCAACCTTCTTCTTTGCCCAGAAGTGGCCAGAACTCCTGCATCCCGCTTTGGGGATGTTGCAGTGTATGTTTTAGACAACCCATTTCATTGTATTCAGTATCCCCTTCCGTAGACAATCCCCTTTTCATTCAGCCCACATAGTCCGATAAATCACTGCTGAGTTATGGATTAGAGCAGCGAGCACATGAACTGCTCACGTGCTATTTGAAAGCAATGTACTGTGTGTGTCTCCTGTTTGCCTGACACAGTTCTGGATACTGCAGATACCCTCACCCTTGTCTTCATAGACACGACCCTGGTTTTGTTTTGTTTTGTTTTATTTTGTTTCGTTTTGGTACCGGGAATTGAACTTAGGACGTTGGGCTTTCCAGGCAGGCACTTTGCCACTGAGCTATTTCCCTGGCCCGAGATGACCTTGTAATGTAGTGATGGAGAACAGTTCTGTGCTGGGTGTTGCCCTACCATGAGTTTTCCCAAATACTCAACAGTCTCCCCTGCCACCTTGGCCCTCCCAGTGACTCAAGGAATGGCAGGGTCAGTCTGAGGTGGAACAGTCTGGACTTTGATGCTTTGATTCACAGGATTTCCTTTTTTATGACTCTTTTCCTAACAAATCATATTCCCTTAATTTACACATTTCTGTGTCTAGTGTATCTAGACACCTTACACCATACCCTCATCATCACCCAACTCAAGATTAGCAGTTTCCTACGACATTCAGCCCAATAAAACAATAATAAATCATGTTTAGTAAGGAAGTAGGAAATACTTGGATAAATGAGTGATTAAAGAAATTATTTTCCCTTATTATCAGTCACAGCTTACATGACCCTTGCAATTCTTTTTAGAACACAGATTATAAGGATAGACTAATTTTCTCACTAGTTTCTATAAGAAGTGCCATGGCAAAGACACGAGTCTGAATACCTTGACATTACAGAAGATATACACTTTGCAAGGCATTCTAAAACAAAGCACTCTAACCTAAAAAGATGGTGATGCTCTGGGTGGAAATTATAGGCATCATGGAAGGCTGGTCAAAGAAATGGATTTTTCTGAACATAAATATATCTTTAAGTCAGTTTTGGAATTTGACCATAAAATTCCCCTTAATAGGTACCTTCAAAAAAATGTTCTCTTACTAAAACAAAAGAATCTCCCATGTTCCCCGAGTCTCTAAAATGAGAATACCTTGACCATGAAATTGATGTCTTGTCATTGGATCCATCTTAGTTGCCAATTCAGAGTACTTCAGAATAATTGTATAAAATATTAATCAGAAGAACAATCAAGTCTGCACACAAAGTGGGGCTCCTGGAGAATATATCCAGATGCAGCCATGTGTTCAGCTCTCCTCTTCAAGAGTGGAAAGGCTTACTTAATGGATTTTTGGGTCACTGCTGGCATGATAATGTTGTTGTCCTAGCTTTATAAATTAAATGTTGGTGGCAACTGCAGGCAACCAGTGCATGCACACATGGGTGCGCGCGTGCGCACACACACACACACACACACACACACACACACTATGTGCACAATGGAGGCTGTATTTGCAACTGTGAATTGATTTTTCAGTGTGAGTAAGTGACCTTCTCTGTGCCCTCCAGATGCCTTGTTTTCCCAAGCATCTGAACTTTCCTTCTGCTGCAAACAGCCTCCCATTAACCACGGTGAATGTTCCTTTCAACATAATAAAACTAAATTTAGTATAATGTGTGTGTGTGCCAGTAGGTAGACTGCATTTCCAGTGGGATTTTCCCTGCCGCGTGTAGATGGTGCTTAACTTGTGTCCCCTTGCCAGGACACGATCGTGCACTGTACATGGGTACACAAGTAATTTTATGGAGCATGACACTTCCTGTGGGACTCTAGAAATATCAACTAGGCTCTAGCATTTTCTAGAGTTGATGTTTACATGAATTAAGGAGCATATGGCATCCTTCTTCATGTAAGCGTTGAGCTCTACTTCTGCTACTTCAGAAAAGGAGCGTAATCCATGGAGCTGCCTTCTAAAGGGTACAAGTCAGCACCGCAGAGAGCAAGTATGATTTCGAAGACTGTTTCTCCCTGTCTCTCTCCTCCTTGGTAGAGAGATTCCCAGATACAAATACACACAAGTGCACATACATGTTCACACACACACACACACACACACACACAGAGTTATATTCAATTTAAATGTTGCAGAAAATTTTTTATCCCATGTAAAACTTGCCTTCCCAAGAACCCAGTATCATCTCCAAAGAACTGGGCATTAACAACAATCCTAATGTGAGTCTGAAAGTTGCCTTTACCCTGCTGGGCCTCAGTGATTCTGTTAGATAAAGGGGAAAAACTATGTTCACCCCATCTTCCAAACTGGCTGATGGAGTAAAGCCAATCCTGTGAAAGTACTTGGAAATGTGAAGCACATTTCAGATCCTAGACAGGGACTGGGGAATTAGAATGTTAGAATGTAAATGTCTGGAGCATATTTGCATGAGCTTCATTTTAGTGCCACCTTTAAAGGGAAATGTGTTCCTCTCCACCCATAATTCTTGAAATTACTTTAAATTCTGCAGCTTGGTATTTGGTGCATTATACATGAGGTAAGGCTAGTTTCACAGCTGGACAGCAGAGGAGTACTTAGAATATCTTTGTGGATAATGTAGTCCTCTTGAAGGTTTCTCTCCCTAAATTTTGAAAAAATAGGATGTTAGCAGTGTGATTTTAAAAAAAAATTCCCAATGAGTCCTAAATTGGTTTAGGGCGTATTTTGAATAATGCCAAATTTACTATATTTTCTTTCACCCTTGTAAGGAGACCTTCACAGATTAAAACTCCACATTTGGGTTAAATTGAAAAATCACAATGTAAAATCTTGAGAAATGATGCAAGAAAAAAAAAAAAAGCCAGTTCCTCATTCAGAAGAAGGTGCTAAAACATTTGCAAAAGGTAGAAATATTTGTGTTAGTAGAGTCTGTTTCTCCAGTGGCAGCATGAGGTCAAAACTCCAGGTCACTGGAGAGACCAGTCCATGCCTAAGTAGTAATCCTGCCAGCCTTCACAGAAAAGGACTTTCCCCATGTAATCCTCTCAAAGGTCAGTCAGTAGACATGTCACTACTACCGCTCCAACAAGGAAATTAAGGCCCAAGCAGTTATATGTGTGTCATCCTACATAATAATTTTAACCTATATCCATCTTTTTTTCAAAAAATAATATAAGGAAGACAACTTACATATGAACATCCATGTCCCATCACTTTACAATTGAAATAATCTTGAGAGTATTGCCTTTAAGATCAGAAGTTTGTCTTCAAATAGCAAAACAGTAAATGATTTTTGGTTTATGGAGGATACCACCTCATTGGTTGATGAAAGCACTGACCAATAAGGCATAGAAAAACTGGTATGTCTGGGATTTAATAACATTTATTTTACAAAATTAGTCAACAAGCCAGAGCTGGACCATCATTGGCCAGTTCTTGATATAAGGTCTTTTGCAAATGTCATAGATTCTTTCTTTCCAAATTTTATTTAAAGTCCCTTTGAAATTATTTCTTAGCAACCCTAATCAGTAATTTCCCAAATTGATAGGAGAATCCACTGCCTGAGTTCATAAAGATTGTGTGCATGTTTGTGTGTGTGCTGTGTATGTGCACTGTGTGTACATTATATGGTTTGCTGTGTCTTTATAAAGTATTTTAAAATTAATTTTCTTTCCCTTTATAGGCTGTATCCTTCTGAAAGACACAGGGTCCTCCAATTCCTGTAGAGATTTTTAATCAAACGTCTATGTTGCCTATCCATCAATAAATATGTTTGAATACTAAAAAGTAACAAAGAAGTTCGGTTTTTTTGTTTTGTTTTGTTTTGTTTTGTTTTTTTTGCAAATTTAAATAGTTGAGTAATGAAAAAAGAACAGAGAACTTCTAAGGGAAGAATAACAAGATTTCTTCCCAAGACACATGAAAACATTGGAAATGCATTTGTGGCTACTGACTTTTCCTGAAATGCCCTAGATTTGGTTACGAGGTTTACAAACATTTTATTTTGCAGGGGATGGCTGTCCTCCCAGTAATAGCAATCACCATGCCATTATACTGTCATCTCCAAGGGGCACCATTCAGGCTGCATTCTGTGTAAAACTCTGATGAGTAGACAACTGCTCAGCAATTTTCCCTCTGTTCTAGGTTGTCCCTCAGCTTGGGGATTGTTTTTGGCCTTCATTAAATGCCAATATAATACACTATGCTGAATCCTATAAATAAAAAATGTACTTGGGCCAGTTTAGCAATAGTTCTTGGTGTCTGTCAATTTGACTCAACTTCAATTTCAATAACTTTATTGTCATGACAAGGCAAACACGAGCTCCAGAGTTGCCAAAGTCAATAAATCAACACTTAAGTCTCAACATAGTCTCTGTGCTGTTTTTCTTGCTCACTATTTCCAATGAGGGACAGACTAACTTGCACGTGTTTCCAAAGTCTCTCTTTGCCTTGTACAAAAATAACCCAGCAGGGCTCAGTGCCTCTTCAGGCCAGCACCAGGTAGTGCCTTTATCATTAGGCTGGTTTTCAAATGCCAATCAGCTAAAAGTTTTGTGTTTTTACCAATGCCAACTCAATGATATAGAACTAAGAAGAGTAGTTTCTTTTTTACAGGTCTCACTTAAAAGTTCTGAATATTTTGGGATTATGTAGACCAGGCTAGTTATATTTCCTTAAGGACCAGAAACTAAATATTGTAAGCTTGTGGATCATAAAACTTACTATTATAAAAGTCTAACTCTGCCATTATAATGAGAAGGCACCAATGTATGACACTTCAAAGAATAGGCAGAGCAATGATCCACTAAAAGTTGTTCTCAAAGAAATGCAGCTGGCTCATATATTATAGTTCATTAAGTACTGATACAGATCTGATACACATCTTCTTTCTGTAATCTGGTCAATGTGCTTTACAAATGTGCTCCTTTTCACGACCTGAACCACATGATGGATTCCAACAGAACTCTCTTTTTAAATTTTTTATTTTAAAAATTTAAAAACTGACAAAACAACAATGAAGACAAAACCAAAACAACACAAAAACAACAAAAATGATACATGACCTCAAGACAAAATGATAGAAATTTGTAATGGTTGCCAAATTACATACTGTTATCTTCAACAAAGTTGCTTCAGTCTATTAAACATAAGAATGTAAGATTGATCAAACAATCAGAACTCTAGACATTCACTTTGGTACCGCAGCTCACACTTGCTGTTACTTGATTAATGCTTGAATTGATTGCATCTGGATCCCTAACATCTACCATAGGCTATGGTATATAGTAAGTATGTTGGGAATATTTACAGACAAATGAGTTGCCTGGTGTATGCCTTAGTACATAGCATAGAATGTAGCTTCTCTCACTCAAGGTTAAAGGGTGTCTCAAGATGCTGGAATATGTCATAAATGTTCTCCCTTATTTAAACTTAGAAAAGAAACATTTTTAAGATAATGAAATTTTGTGATTTCTTTCCTGTGATCTTTATTTTATGCCTGACTGAGGGTTATGAGCTGTAGAAAAAAGATGAAAAATGGCAAATGATATAAAAAGATTAAGGGCAGGGCAATCTCCATAATGAACATATATGCAAAATTCCTCAATAAAATACTGGCAAACAGAATGCAGAAAATCAGCAAGAAGTTTATACACCATGACCAAGTGGGATGCATCCCAGGAATAAAGGGATAGTTCAACATATGCAAATCAAAAAAGGGAATATACCATATTACCGGAACCAAAGACAAAAATCACACAAGCATCTCGACTGATGCAGAAAAAGCTTTTCATAAAGTTCACCCCTCATTCATGATCAAAAATCTACAGAAAACTGGAATACATGGGCTTCATTTCAACCTGATGAAAGCCGTCTATGACAAACCAACAGCCAATATCACACTAAATGAACAAAAAATGAAAGCTTTCAATGTGAAATCAGGAACAAGATGAGGATGTCCACTTTCACCACTCCTTTTCAATATAGTTCTAGAAACACTTGCCAGAGCAATTAGACAAATGAAAGAAAAGGAATAAGGATAGGAAAGGAAGAAGAGAAATTATCAACTGAAGATGACATGATACTCTACATAAAAGACTCCAAAATCTCCACCAAAAGACTTCTAGATTTAATAACCAAATTCAGTAGCTTAGCTACATACAAAGTCAGCAGTCAAAATCAATAGCATTCCTGTACACAAACAATAAACTCAAAAGACAAATTACAGAAACCACAACTTTCACAATAAAATTTTAAAAATGAAATAGGCATCAATCTAACAAAGGAAATTAATGATCTATATACTGAAAATTATACTACTCTGAAAAGTTATAGTACTCTAAAAAAGAGATTGAGAAGGATTTCAGAAAATGGAAAACTATTCCTTGCTCCTGGATAGGAAAAAACAACATTGTGAAAACGACCATACTCCAAAAACTATTATACAGATTTAATGCAATCCCAATCAAAATACCATGAACACACCTCGCAAATGTAGAGAAAACATTCATAATGTCAATCTGAAACCATAAGAGACCTAGAATAGCAAAGGCAATCCTGGTCAACAAAGGCAAGGCAGGGGGCATCAAAGTCACTGACTTGAAGTTATACTACAAAGCTACTGTGATACAATCAATATGGTACTGGCCAAAAAAATAAAGCTGAGGATCAATGAAACATTGTAGGAAGCAAACACAGTTCCAAACATGCTCCACCACCTTATCTTTGACAAAGGGGCCAAATATGTTCACTGGAAGAAAAATAGCTTTAATAAATGATGATAGAAAAACTGGCTTTCCACAGGCCAAAGACTAAAACTAGACCCATGTCTAGCACTATGCATTAAAATAAAGTCAAAATGGGTCAAAGACCTAAACATTAAAATAGAAACACTAAATCTACTGGAAGATAAAATAAGTAGAAATCTTGAAGATATAGGAGTACGTAGAGACTTCTTAAACAAAACCCAAATTGTATAGAAAACACTTCAGAGAATCAACAACTGGGATTTAATCTTTTTAAATGTTTTTGCACAACAAAGGAAGTCACCAAGAGAGTGAAAAGACAACCCACAGAGAGGGAAACATTTTTAGCTAATTGTTCTTCAGACAAAGGACTTCTGTCTAGAACATATAAAGAATTTTAAAAGCTCAGACCCCAAAATTCAAAGACCCAATCCAAAAATGGTCATGTGAGATGAATACAAATTCTTAGATGAAGAAATACAAATAGCAAATAAATATATGAAAACATGTTCAACATTATTGGTCATTTGCTGAGATGCAAATAAAAACAACACTGAGATTCCATCTCACCCCAGAAAGAATAGCTCTCATCAAAATATCAACCAATAACATATACTGGCAGGATGTGGGGAAAAAGAAACCCTCCTCCACTGTTGGTGGGTATGTAGACTGGTACAGCCACTGTGGAAGTCAGTGTAGAGATTCCTCAAGGAATCAAGATCAGAGGTCCCATTAGACCCAATTATTTCCCTTCTGGGTATTTTTCCAGAAGAATTGAAAACATCATACCACAGCAATATATATGTGCCCATGTTTATAGCAGCATAATTTGTCATAGCTAAATCTTGGAAAATGCCCATCAACTGAGGAACGATAAAAATATGTATTTTTACACAATGAAGTACTACTCAGCTATGAAGAAAGATGATCTTAGGCTTTTATAAGTAAATGGATGCAACTAGAGTGCATACTTATAATTGAAATAAATCACTCATATGTGTAAACAGCATATTGTCTCCCTAGTGCAAGAAACTTAGAGTAAATAAGATCCAAAATGTATAATAGATACTGTAAAAGGTAAAAAAAAAAGTTCAAAAAGAAGGAACTGCGATGGGGAAGGAGTAAAGAAGGAAGGGAATATATACACACACACACAAGATAGCTAACAATTGCACTACTAATTTCTATTAGTTCAGTGAAAGGAACAATTAGTGCTTCTATTGTTCGATCAATTTTGCATGCTTATATCTGGTAATCTGACCAACTACTTTAATTTCCTCTCACCTTATTTTGCAATTCTGTATTGTTTTTCTTGGTTTTTTTGCTCTATTTAAAAAAAGAGATTAAATGATCTATATAGCTTAATAATGGTGGTCTGCAGAATTAGACCTCTGTTTTCATTCCAAGACCCAATTAAATATATATTTGAAAGCTGAATCATTAACAAATCGTTATTAGACATTTCTTCTAAACATATCTAGATTCATTCTCTTACCATTTTTAATTTGTACTACATTGGCCTAGGCATCATCCTTTCTCACTGGAGTAGTGAGTTTAAACCCCTCTGTCTAATTCTGCTTTAGTCTTGAGGATTGGAAAACAAGTTTTATTATATCACCTTTTCCTTACAACACAGGACATGTTCCCGTGTCGCTCACAGTAGCAGTCTTTCTGAAGATGCAGGATGCTGCGTGGCGTATGATCTTTTCGGCTGCCTCCATGACATTGTTGACCTCATTCTTACTATTTCTTTCTTTTCCATTTTTACTCTTTCCTTAGTGTCCAGTAAGAATACCAGGCAGACTTCTATCTCAGGGCCTTTCGTTCCACTACAAATCTACTTTTCTTGTTTTCATATTTTATATCATATGCATATCTATGACAGGCTATTTAAGCACTAGAACACAGGTTTTATGAATACATAATTATATCTACTCACTGCTATGTTCTGAGTACTTGGAAAATTCTTTGATATGTGGTAAGCTTTTATCAGATGGAAAGGATTAAATGAATTAAGAATTGATAGGCATTATGACTGATCAACAAATATTTCTTTTTTCTTGCTAGGGTTGTGCAAAGAGTTAAACACATCCATGTGGCTTCCCTTGAACCCAGCAGTTGTTTATTTTTTATTTATTTGTTTGTTTTGTTTTAAACTCAGCAGTTGTGAGAAGTTTCCCCTGTCAACTCTTGGAAAAGTCTGTAAGGTTTAGTGTGCAGTTCATGCAATTTACTACTAGCTTCTACCTCTGCTAGTAGATGTATATGTCAAGGGGAAGTCTTTGTTGTCCTGAATCCCTGCATGACTGGAAGAAATAAACCTCTCCTGGCTGTGTTGGGTGTGTAGAGGCAGGAAAAAATAAACTTTGGCCATTGCGACTTTGAATTATTTTGTTCCAGCAGCATAATGTGAACTAAGGCCAACTGATGCAGAGTCATTTTTAATCTTTGTTCATGTACAGAACTTCTTTCCAATTTCCTATTCCAATAATATCTTGATATCTTAAGCAGTTTTAAAGCAAACATATATTACTCACAAGACAGAAGTAAGAAAACATTCCCCTGTTTCCTCCACACTGATTGGACAAAGAAAGCATCCTGCTCAGACAAATTTGCAGATTCTGAAGGAACAGCATCCGGTGGCTCCAACCTTACTGAGGATGATAATCCCAGCAGAAACTGCTATGCACAAGTCTCTCATGTCTTGCGGGCTTGTTCATGAGTGAAATGAACATGCAGAGAGATAATGGAAGGTGTATACACTTAGTAGTAATGTAATTTCCAAAAATAAGTGCTGTATAGTGTGCTTAGAGTTCAGTAATTGCCCTTGTCATACAGCACGTTATTCAACAGAGCTTTGTAAATAATTATTACCCTCATTTTAAAGAGAAGATGACACATGAGTAACCAGGGTTATACAGCTGCTAAATATCATAAACCGGATTCAATCATGAAGGATTTCAATAGTAATATTTTTCCCTCACACCCATTTCTATCATGTATATTTATCGCACATTCCCTATGCTTAAAGCATTGGGCTCATTTATAATTTAAGTATTTTATCCTTCTCCACTTCCACAGAAGGATAAATTTCAATCAGAGAGCAAGTAGATTGCCTTGTACAGCATTTCTATATCCAGAAAACTCAATTAATGAAAAGCTCTGCACACTGCCTGATCTTAACATCCTACAACTCCTAATGCAGAGTCTGCCGCATAAAGGTTGCTTGATCAATAATTCTTCATGGTAATAATGACCCCGGGCTTTCTATGGTTCTGAAGTGCCACTAATCAGTGCAATAGGTACAGGAGACTTGGGTGTAAAGTTGACATTAGAAATTGAATTGTGTACCTCCCCTCAATTAATATGTTCAATTTCTAATTCCTGGTGTCTTAGAATGTGTAATTGGAGATAGAGCCTTTAAAAAGGTAATTAAGTTAAAATGAGGCCATTAGAGTGGGCCCTAATCCAATCTGACTGATGTCCTTATGAGAAGAGAGGAAATTAGGGCACAGACACACAAAGAGAAAACCATTTAAAGAAACAGGGAGAAGGTGGCATCTATGAGCTTAGAAAAGAGGCTTCTGGAGCAGCCCGCCTTTTGTACACTTGATCTAGAACATCTAGCACCCAGGACTGTAAGGAAATAAACAATTGCTTTCTCAGCTGTCCAGTCTGTGGTTCTTCGTTATGCCATCCTTAAAAAGTTAGTCCAGCTGAATTTAAGAAAAAGGGTTCTAATTCTTAATGTTTGGGATCTAAGCCCAATCCTCTGACTAGCAGGGTTTGTGTGACAGTAAATCCCTCATCCTTCTTTCTACTTACACATGTAAATTTTATGATTTACCACGCATCATTCTAGACACGGAAGACATGTAACTTCATTCTTCAATTTAAATGAATCTCTCTGCCCCATTCTCTTGTGATAAAACAAACCAAATTTCAGCACAGCTTGGGGTTTTGTGCTCTTCCATATGATTATGTCTGGGTTTTAGGGCGTTAGAGATTTTTGGTGATCTGAGAGTTTCTTTGATATTGTGCATTAGGGAAGATCCTTTCTCAGTGAGCTTATTTTCATTTGTCAGATAGATGGCTACTGTGTTGTGTCTCCCTTTTAGCCTCAGGTCTTCTGGGTCTGAATATTTTGTCAGCTAATTTTGGGCCATCTGGCATTCAGAATCCCTCTGATATTGCTGGGTCAACCTGTTTCCTGGAAACTGTATGTTCCTTCACCTCTTCTGTGACTCTCAGGCCACTAAATTTCTATCACTTGTTTTACCACTGTTTCTATGTGGGACAACTTGTTCTTTATAATAGTTCAAAAATTGTATTTCCTTTAAAAGTAGCCATGTTCCTGGTTGAGGGGTTATTGGAACGACACTACTTTAAACCCTTTCAGCCCACTGTGGAAAAATTCTGTGACTAACTTCTGGAAATTGTTAGGTGAGAGTCTGAAAGAGGGCAAGTTCTTTTGTCCCTTCACCTCCTTTCTGCTTTTATATATGATGATAATGGCCCCTTCTCTTATTGCACTGTGTGGGAACACGGTGAAGTTGCTAAAGAACCAGCTACCTGATGATCAAAATATTGCTGTAATTGGACTTGCCCTGCTGATTTGGGGAGTTTGTTCTACACAGCTGAATTAAACCCCACCAAATACCATTAGCTTGTGTATGAACTCTTAGACTAACCACAGTGTGGTTTCTACCCAGAAGTCTTTTCTCACTATGGAGCTCCTTTAGAATGGGAACAAATCCTCTCTTCTCTCAGTTTCCCTCAAAATGTATTCTGATTTTCTTATATGTTCTCTCCAGGGCCTTAGCCCCAGAATAATTGGGACAGTATTGAGCCTCCTGTTCAAAAATAATTCTATTATTTAATTCCTTATTTCCCCCATCTAATTATCTGACTTCTCTACAACCAGTGTTATCATTCTCTATTCAGCTGCACAGGGTGCTAAATAGCACAGTGTCTGGATCAAGACTGCATAAGCTTGAATGCTGGATCTTCCTGGTGTAGTGCTAGAAAGTTTGCCTGGTCTCTCTGTTCTTTAATTTTCCCATTTTGAGAATAGCACTACAACAATTTATGTGAAAATTATAAAAACTGACTGGGAATAGGAAGTGCTCATCTGGTTTTGGTGATCTTCCTGACTAAAATCATCACTCAGGCACTTCCCATATTCATTCTTATGTGATACAAATTTTATTGCTTTTATTAGAGATCCTCGTGCTTCCTGCTCCAAAGACTAAACTTTAGAAACAGGCAAAGAAACCTCTTTATTCCCTGCTGTACACCTTCCCTGGGAAACAACACACATGGAATGGCCTACCTCACTGTAAGAATAGCTACAACAAAGAAGAAACGCAGGAGAGAGAAACACTGGTTAATATTTTAAAATATTAATGCTTCATGCTGATATTTTCTTCCAAAATATTTGACTTAGAAATCTATAGATAATGTCAGGATACAAACCAGCAAGAAAAAACTTCGAAGACTCTAGATTTGGTAAAGTGATCACTGCAGAACCTTGGGAAAGTAAGGCCATTGTTAGCACTAGAAACTCCAGGAAAATTAGTATAATCAACCACCCTCAATTTATATTAGATAGAACTGGAATTAAAGTCAAGTGTCTCCACTTTCTAATGCAGAAAGTATGGTTCTCTTACTTGTGCCACTCTGTACCCAAGTTAATATCCTTCTTCTTTTGATTCTCAATTTATTTACCTTGAGAATGGGAACAGTATTACAGGATAGTGTATAAAGTATTGGTAAAGATAAACAACACTTAATAATAAATATTACTTACTTCCATCCATATGATACTTTAAGTCTAAATTTCTCCAGCAATAAACTCATGGAATTCAGAGAAAATGTGCTGTCTCGGTGTCTTCAATCATGAGTGAACTGAATAAAACTTTTAACAAAAACAAATGGCATACAGCACCTTTAATAGTGATATGCAGAGGTCCTCCATAAAAGGCCCTATTTTAAAACCAATGAAAAGAAACTCCATCACTCTAGTTGAATGCACATAATCATCAGCAACTGAAAATGGAAATTAGTTAGCAGAGAGTCCCTGGGAGCCTGTGGAGAAATGACTTAATAATCACAGTGACTGAGACAGAGGTTTCCTTTCTTTACCACAGCAAATAAAAAGAAATGTGAAAAATATACTTCTCTGGGCTTTTAGAAATAGCTTACTTAGAACTAACTTCTTTATAATACATACTTACAATTGAAAAGTGATGAGGGAGAAAATATCCTGAATTAAGAAAAAGCAGACATTGAAACACATCTTATAAATGCTGGTACACCTAAGTTAATACTTGTAGACACCCAGTTATCCACTGTGGTCACGAGGTGACGTTTCCTTCTGAATCCACTCTTCTGGCTACTGAGGACAAACACTTTCTTGGTCATTGATCTTCCTAAGAGAAAGTATGCTGCCTCATTAATTCTCATTTTAAATTCCAATTGCTTTGGTGCTCCAACTGGAGAAATGTCAGTTAGAAGAGGACATGGTAACCAGTTTCCTCATCTTGAACTTTTGCCTTCCTCACACCCCAGAAGGAGTGAGTGTTCTCTGATAATCAAACTACACAATTGATATAGAATATGTTTGAATAGAGGCATGTCACGCCCTCTTAGAAAACAAACGTTATATCTCTGACCAGTAAGACCAGAGTAAAACATGTTGATTGCCTTAGGAAAAAGATCAAGGTAAAGAAAGAATGAGTCCACTGGGAAAAGAAGGGCTGAAGCATAGCACAAAAGAAAATGAGCCAGAATGCCAGTCTTCTACAATTATCTCTTAAAGAGCCAAAATATCTGAGCACTGGATCTAAGCAGTATGAATAGTCAGTCCTCTCATCAGAATGGGTAAGATTAAATATTCACCTTCTCAGTTTGGGGAAATTCATAGTCCAGCAGAAATACCTTCATCATACTAAGGACCTTCATATGACTTCTATTCCTTTGCACTTTTAACAATGTTTTATTAGTCTGCAAGAGCTTCTATAACACAATACCATGGACAAGTACCATAAAAAATAGAAAGTTTTTTATAGTTCCTGAGAGTTGGGGTCCAAAATCAAGGTACTAGGAAGACTGGTTTGAGGTGAGGCTGTCTTCCCATTTTGCTGTGTCCTCAAATGGCTTTCTGTGTCTGCATGAATATCCCTGATATCTATTCCTCTTATAAGGATAGTTCATTTAACCTCAATTATCCCCTTACAGGCCCTATTTTTAAATATAGATCCACTGCAGGTTACGGCTTTAAATTGTGAGGTTTATAAAGGCACCGTACAATCCATAATTCCTGTGGCCTCTGTGTAAATTATACCAAACCTACCCTTTAAAGTCAACTAATTTTTCAATATTATTTAAGTGAGAGGACCTAAAAAAAGATATTAGATAAATGCTTTCATGATGAGTTACTATTTTGAAGGTACTATCCATGAACCATGTGTATAAGAAAAAAAAAACACTGAGAATTTTGCTAGAATTTCAAATTTTTGGACCTCACCCAAGACCTGCTGAAATAGAAACTGAGACTAAGGGAAGAAAAATCACTGTTTTACACTATTTTCTCAGGCATATTTTTGTGTATTTTAAAATTTTGAAAACTGATTATTAGCAGTTTACCTTGGTTAAACTAGACTTGAGTTTCAAGGTATTAATTTAAAAATATTTCCTCAAAACTGTAACTGAAATATAAGTCCAATATTGTAGACTGGAAGATGTCCAGATTTATATTACGGAGAGTTCCAGGGTCTGATCCCTAAAATCACATTCCTTATCATGCTGTATACCAGGTCCTTTATTTTATAATCTGGCCCCCATCCCCTTGGGCTCGAGATAACTCAAAAGTACACCTCTGTGTGTCTATCCGAAAGAGCTAGTGTGAAACTAATTTCCATTTTCAAGTCTCAAAAAGGCCTATAAAAACAAAACCTGATTGTTCATCCTCTGCCAATTACACAGTCAACTTTCCTCTGAAATCGTACTTGTGGACTTGTGGGAAAAGAACAACTGGAGAGTAAATCTTTTCATAAATATTTTTGTCTGCTGCAACATACCAGGACAACAATTTCACCCTCTTTCTGTCTAGTAGGAGACCATGTGCCTCAAAGTGAGTTTCAGTAGTAATAAAACTTGTTATCCTTACCCACTACATTTGTAGAGTATAAATGGAGGCCTAAGTCCTATACGTCTTAAAGAATAAAAGTTATAAATTGAACTTCAAGCCATTTATCAGTGTGTTTTTCCCAGTGGTATGATAAAAAAATGTTTTATAATTGGGTCTTTGAATAGGAAATGGGGAGGCGGTGATACTTTGTTGCGTTTGCTGACTTCTGTGGGTAAATATTCCCAGCATTGCTAATTTCAAGCAACCAACATGATTCCGCTGAAAAAGGGAGTTGAGAAGAGATGACAACGATCAGCTCCCCCAGGAGTATGTGAACTGGCTTCTGTACACCAGGGTGAATCTTTTTTCCTTCTTTCATGGACAGACCTGACAGTGACTTACAAGGCTAGGGTCAGTTTACAGGTCTTGGGCTACTGAAACTTTTACCACCAGAATTTAATTCCTTCTACAACTAGACTCTGGAAACAGCCCTTAGCCCCAGACCCTGTCTGTCCTTTTCCTCCCGCTTTGGATACACTGTATATGACTAAGGATATTGACTTACTGACAACCCTAATACACCTCTAGGTTCACTTCATACTGATCTTACCCAGGTCATCTCTCTCTTCCGTTCTTTGAGATCTGTTGGAAAAGCCACACAGAGGCTCTGAAGTAAGGGTGTCTTGGTCATGACCTTGCTCTTAGGACAAAAATACTTAAAACTCACAATATAAAAGAGGAGAAGCTTATATTCACCAGTTTTAGAGCATTTAGTTCATAACTGAGTAGCTCCAAGGCTGGAAGGGAAGGAGAGAAGGGTCTGATAGAGAAAATCTTCTCCCATCATGGCAATCAGGAAGCAGAGAGAAAAGAGGGAAGCCAGGGAGGGAGATACGCCTTTCCAGGACACCCCACCCCCACCCCAGTGAGCCATGTCTTCCAACCAAACCTACCTCCCAGCACCACACTTAGCGCTGAACTCCTCAGTGGATCAATCCATTGGTGAATGAGTACACCACCCCATAAGCCAATGACTTTCCAAAGCTCCACTTCTGTACACATGAGGCTTCAGGGGTACACTGTGTCTAAATCACTGCAAAGGATTTGGGACCACTTGGACAGAAGGTGGAAGGATATGAGGTGTCTTTGAACTGAGGACAGGGCATAGTACTACATGGGCTTTGTATGGTCATGTGCACTAGGTTCTGTGAATGTCCTACTCCAAGCTAGACAGTAAACCCAAACTCAGCCAGAGAAGAGGCCTCTACAGATAGGAAATTAGAGCAGAGTCCTCCCTGCCTAATGCGAAGGCTAAGGTGGTGTAGAGAAACTGAGGTTCTCAGGTCAGTGCTCTCAATTATTACTTTACAAGTCTCCAGATAAAATTGGCCATGGTAATATATGTCAGTAAGCCCAAAAATTACCCAGTTCTAAGTTATTGTCAATGGAAAAGGAGAGCAGAATTCAGCAGCATGGAGCCCCTTAGTGTGCCGCACCAGAGTCTGTGAGACAGAATACCTGAATATTTCAAAGGAGCTGTTTCTGACCTTGAGAATAATGTGTCACAGCCTCGCTGGCTCTGTCCCTTTAATCTCAATCTCACTGTTTTAGCTGCTGTTGGTGTCTGAAATCCCTGTGAGTGCCAGGCTACTTCTTACCACTCTGCCTCTGTGTGACCGACTGTCCACCTTTCAGCCCCTGTCCTGCCCCGTGCCACACCTCTGCCTAGGCCTTGTCACTCAGCTTTTAAACATCATGTCGGCTGCATCCAAAAAAGGTTTCTCAACTTTTTGTAAAATTATTTGGAACCAGAGAATATTAACCATAGTTCTAAGACTTAGAATATAGAGCCACAAAGGGAACTTTCCCATTTTATAGTTCTAAAAGTCAACACTGTCAGCTTTAAAACTCAAAACATCAGCCTCATTGTGTTCATGTTTTTATGTTTCTATCTTTTCTGTTAGATAGGTTCTAGGTTCTTGGAGAAATACCTCTGTCATGCTAATTTTGTATGTTTGGCATTTATCAGTATCTGGTATTTTGTAGGATCAAGAGGTGCTTCTCAAATGAATAAATCTTTGAACATAATAAAGAAGGAAAGAAGCATAGAAGAAATGAAGGGGTAAGGAGACAGAAGGAAGAAAAGAGAATACACTAATGAACGAATGAATGAAAGACACCTAAAATGATTTATTATAGTGCAATGAATGATTACTACAATGGCTTTTGTAAAGTGTTAGGAATATTTTATTCTTAAAGTGAAAGTGAATTTAAATTTGCAGTCTTCTACCTCTTTATGTTAACAAGCAAGAAAGTATTAAACAGTGTGAAGGCATGTGACCAGGAGGCTTTCAACTGTGATTTGGTGATGAGAGAGAAGCAAAATTAATTATGGTATACCTGTAGGCTAGTGGAAAAATTTCCAAATGTCCACAAATTATAATTTATGGTGCTTCCTTGTGTGAAAAATGCAACGATGAAAATACAAGATGTTATACTGAAAACATAAAAATTGAGAGTGTACTTGCAACCATTAAAAAATTTTCAGTCATGTCAGAGGATGTGTTGTTGGTATTTCTGTTTTGAAGAGATGATGCTCAGTGTGTTAGTGTTGACAAACTAATGACTTTGCAGAGGCATGGGCAGTTTGCAAACTTGGATTGACAAGGAACTGACAAAGCTGGAAGATCAACAGTCCATACAAATTGCTCAGACAAAACCATGGGTGGTGAAAGTCTCAGTACAGGTTCTGACTATCCATTTTTCCACAATGAAAACATATTTATTATTGAAACTTTAAAATAGTAAATATAAAATACTCTCATAAAAATCAATAAAATATTTTTGTTAAATCCTCATATTTACCTAACACACACACATTGTTTTATTTTTATTTGTTTATTATTTTGAAGAGAAAAAACAATAAAAGCAATGATATAAATTTCAAAACAAGATAGTAGGAGAGTAGCAATGGTTACTACTTATTGTTATAAGTGCTTATTGTTATGTTCAAAGTAGTTGCTTCAAATTACAAGATATAGGCATGAAAAACTGATCAAACAGTATAAGCAGAAACTTTTCTTTCTTTCTTTCTTTTGTCTTTTTGAGATAGGGTCTCACTCTGCAGTCCAGGCTATCCTTGAGCTCACTTTGTAGTGCAGGCTGGTCTTGAACTCACAACGATCCTCTTGCCTCAGCCTCCCAAGTGCTGGGATTACAGGAGTGAGACACCATGCCCGGCTAAGCAGAAAGCTTTCTTATACATCAACTAATACAAATTAGTAGTATAGTTATTTTAACTGTCATATATATATATATATATATATGTATTCTCTTCTCCATTTACCTTCTGTAGTGGATTGATAACTGGTGATCAACCTATAATCCCCAGCTGAACTGAGTAAGTGTGGTGCTGGGTATGGGAGGCCCACCTGGGGATTGCTACCAGCAGCATAAGAGGCAGAACTGGAGAAGGAAAAGTTGAGACTGTTGGGAGTGGAAAAAGGCTGCTGAGCAGGGAGAAGCTGTTGGTTGTTTTGGAGGAGTTCATAATGCCGGCTTTCCTGAAGAACTTGGCTGTTTTCATCCTCCAAGGAACTTGGGACCATGTTGGCACTAAGAGTGGCTTTGGTTCACTTTGGGAGAGCTCTGGTCCTCACTTTGAGCATTGCTTCCTGGCTCTAGAGGGGAAGATGGTCCGCTGCCGGTCTCCAGGAGAAGCTTGCTGTATTGGCTTCCCTGATGGGAACTCGGCCATCTTTATCATGGGCGGAACTTGAGACTTCACTGTTGCTGAAGATGGCTGTGGCACCTTTCACAGGAGCTCTTGTTCATCTGAGTGTCAAGCTGCAGTGCAGATCCCTCAGCCTGCTAGCAGAGATCCTTCATTGTGCTGGAATAGACTTTCTAGATTCCACCACTGACTTTTGGGCCTTCCCAGCACAGATCCGTGAAACAGGCCTGCATGAGATGTTCTCGTGGGCTCTGGGCCTCCAGTTGGATTTGTTGGGGGCATTATTATGAGCTCTAGGTTTTTTGGCTGGACTCATGTAGGATATTGTTGCAGGGATGCAGGCCCTCAGCTGAATTCCTTGGTCTTAGCCTGTGGGCAGATTTCCTGCACTCTTTCATATATTGTTCTTATAAATAGCTTATAAATAATCATATAAAGTATGTGTCCTGTATTATATATTGTTTCACCTTGCATAATAACCCCAAACCAATACATTTTCCTTCTTTTCTCCTTTCCCCATCCTCTTTCTCTTTCCTTTTGTACAGTTTCTTCCCATTTGCCAATATCTATTGTGCATTCTGTATCTTATCTATTATTTCAGCTTCTTACACTAGGGAGACAATATGATGTTTACACGTGAGTCTGATTTATTTCACTTACGAGTATGGTCTGAAGTTACATCCATTTGCCTATAAAAGTCTCAAGTTTGTTCTTTGTAGCTGAGTAGTACTAAAAACACCACATTCTTTTATCCACTGTTTGGTTGATGGGTATTTGGGTTGTTTCCAATATTTAGCTATTACACATTGTGCTGCTATAAACACGGATGCACATATATCACTGTGGTGTGATGTTTTCAATTCTTCTGGAAAAATATCCAAAAGGGAAATACCTGGGTCAAATGAGACCTCAAATTCTAGTTTTTTGAGGCATCTCCACAGTGATTTCTACAGTGGTTGTACCAGTCTATACTCTCATCAACAGTGGAAAGGGTTCTTTTTTCACCACAGCCCCACCAGCATTTGTGATTCGTTGATTTCCCATTCTTTCCTGGGCGAGATAGTACCTCAGTGTTGTTTTATTTTTTTAAAATTATTTTAAAAGGAAAAACAAAAACATATTAACAAACAGACACAAAGTAGCATAAGAAATAGTACAATCAAACTGATTTACAGACAAGGTGACAGGGACTCTACAATGGTTGTTGCTCTACCTATTGATAACTTCGAAATGTATATTCACGAACACAGATACAGACAAGCAAAATTGGTCAAACAATTAATCATCAGCTGTTCCTTACTATAAAGTGACCTAAGTCAGTAGTACATCTATGTAAGATATGCTGTACATAGATACTTACTTTCTTACATATTTTTATATATATAATTTTTCTTCCCCCCTTCCCCCTTTTTCCCTTCCTTTAAAGTGTGATAGAAAAAGAACTACATCAACAACAGAAAAAAAAAAAAAGAAACCAGAAAGCATTAACAAAGAGGCACAAAGTAGTACAATAACAGTAAGATCAGAATTGAAATATAGACAATGCATCAGAAAACCAACAGTAGTTGTCGCTTTGCATATTGATATCTTCAAAGTGTGTGCTCAGGATAACACAGACAGACATACAAGATTGATCGAATAACCAGTCATCAACTATTCCTTAGCATTAAGTGATAGAATACACTAGTAGAACCATGTTAGCCCTCCTGCACATATATATATATATATATATATATATATATACATATACATATATACATACATACATTTTTGCCTCTTTTCTCCTTTCCCTCGTCCCATCTGTTCTTTGCTTTTGAACAGATTGCCTTCATGTCTTTTAGTTTATATTCGCACCCTCAGGTTCTTACACCAGTGACACAATATGTTGCCTGCTCATGTACCACTGATTTATTTCACTTATGAGTGTGGTTTCCAATTTTGACCATTTGCCTACAAAGTCCCCAAAACTGTCTTTCTTTATAGCCGAATAATATTCTATTATATAAAATGCCACAGTTTTTTAATCCAGTCTTCTGTGGATGGACACTTGGGTTGCTTCCACATTTTAGCTATTACAAATTGCACTGCTATAAACATGGGTGCACATATATCCGAGTGATATGATGTTTTCAGATCTTCTGGGAAAATACCCAGAAGAGGAATAGCTGGTTTGAATGGAACCTCTAGACCTAGCTTTCTGAGAAATCTCCAAACTGTTCTCCACAGTGGTTGCACCAGTCTGCATTCCCACCGGCAGTGTAATAGAGTCCCTATTTCTCCACAGCCTCGCCAGTATTTGTTATTGGATGATTTTTTCATACTGGCCAGTCTTACTGGGGTGAGATGAAATCTCAGTGTTGTCTTTATTTCCATTTCTCGAATGACTAAGGATGTGGAACATTTTCTCATCTATTTATTTGCCATTTGTACTTCTTTATCTGAGAAGTGTGTATTCATCTCAGATGCCCATTTCTGGATTGGGTATTTGAATTTGGACAGGTACAAGTTTTTTAATTCTTTGTACGTTCTAGATAGAAGACCATTTTGTGAGGGACAGCCAGCTAGGATTTTTTCACAATTTGTGGGTTTTCTTTTTACTTTGCTGGTGATTTTTTTTGATGTACAAAAACTTTTCAGTAAGATGAGGTCCCAATTATTGATTCTTTGGAGTGTTTCCCTTGAGGTTTCATTTTTGTTCATGAACTCTCTGCCTACTCCTATGTCTTCAAGATTTTTACCTACTTTCTCTTCCAATAGATTTAGAGTTTCTGTTTTAATGTTGAGGTCTGTGGTCCATTTTGACCTGAATTTGGTGCATGGTGATAGACTGGGGTCTATTTTCAGTTTTCGGCAAGAGGCAAGCCAGTTTTTCCAGCACCATTTATTAAAAAGGCCTTCTTTTTTCCAGTGAGTTTGGTTGACCCCCTTTGTCAAATATTAGGAAGCTGAGTGGGTTTTTCATTATGGTTGCATCTTCCAGTCTGTTCCATTGATCCTCAGGTCTGTTATTTAGCCAGTACCAGGTTGATTTTATTACAGTAGCTTTGTAGTATAATTTCAGGTCAGGGATTGTGATTCCACCTGACTTGTCTTTATTGCCCAGGATTGCTTTTGCTATTCTGGGTCTCTTCTGGTTCCAGATGAATTTGAGGCATATTTTCCCTAGATCTGTGAGGTATGCTAACGGTAGTTTGATGGGAATTGCATTGAATTTGTACAACAGTTTTGGTAGTATGGCCATTTTCACAAAGTTAGTTCTTCCTAACCATGAGCAGGGTATGTTTTTCCATTTATTGAAATCCTCTTCGATTTCCTTTTTCAGAGTACTGTAGCTTTCACTGAATAAATCTTTCACATTCTTCGTTAGATTGATTCCTAAGTATTTCAATTTCTTGGTTGCTATTGTAAAAGGTATGGTTTCCTCAATTTCTCTCGGTCTGTTTGCTGTTCGTGTACAGGAATGCTATTGATTTTTGGGTGTTGAGTTTGTATCCGGCTATGCTGCTGAATTTGTCAATTAATTCCAGGAGTTTTCTTGTGGAGTTTTTGGGGCCCTCCATGTATAGTATCATGTCATCTGCAAATAGTGATAGTTTCACTTCTTCCTTCCTATCCATATTCCTTTTATTTCTCTCTCTTGTCTGATTGCTCTGGCTAATGCTTCCAGAACTATGTTGAACAGGAGTGGTAACAATGGACATCCTTGTCTTGTTCCTGACTTTAAAATGAAAGTTTTCAGTTTATGTCCATTCAGTATGATGTTGGCTGTTGGTTTGTTGTAGATGGCTTTGATCAGATTGAGGTAGAGGCCATCTATTCCTATTTTTTCTAAGGTTTTTAACATGAATGCATGTTGGACTTTATCGAAAGCCTTTTCTGCATCTATTGAGATGATCATGTGGTTTTTGTCTTTGACTGTATTAATATAATGCATTACATTTATTGATTTGCGAATATTGAACCATCCCTGCATTCCTGGAATGAATCCTACCTGGTCGTGGTGTATAATTTTCCTTATGATTCGCTGTAATCTATTTGCCAGTATTTTGTTGAGTATCTTTGCATCTATGTTCATTAGAGAGTTTGGCCTATAGTTCTCTTTCTTGGTTGGGTCCCTCTCTGGTTTTGGTTTCAGTATAATACTTGCCTCCAGAAATGTGTTGGGGAGAGTTGCTTCCTTTTCGATTTCATTGAAGAGTTTGAGGAGTGTTGGCATTAGATCTTCTCTGAATGTTTTATAGAATTCTGCTGTGAATCCATCAGGGCCTGGGCTTTTCTTTGTTGGTAAGTTTTTAATAACGTTTTCAATCTCATTAATTGATATTTGGTTGTTCAGGATTTTTACGTCTTCCTGATTCAATTTTGGTAATTTGTACCTTTCTAGGAATCTGTCCATTTCTTCTGAATTTTCTATCCTATGGGAGTAAAGATTTTCAAAGTAGGTATTAATGATCTTTTGGATTTCCGTGGGATCTCTAGTGACTTCTTCCCTTTCATTCCTTATTGCATGAATTTGAGATCTTTCCCTTCTTTTTTTGATGAGGTTGGCTAGGGGTTTATCAATCTTGTTTATTCTTTCGAAGAACCAACTCTTTGATTCACTAATTTTTTGTAGAGTTTTCTTCATCTCAATTGCATTAATTTCTGCCCTGAGTTTTATTATCTCCTCCCTACTTTGGGCTCTTCGTTTGGCTTGTTGCTCTTTTTCTAAGAGTTTGAGTTTTAGCATTAGGCTATTTATTTGCTCTCTTTCTGTTTTCTTTGTATATGAGTTCATTGCTATAAATTTCCCTCTGAGGAGTGCTTTCATTGCATCCCACAGATTCCGGGATGTACTTGCATTTTCATTTATTTGTAGGTATTTTTTAATTTTTTCTTTAACTTCTTTTGTGACCCAATGGTTATTCAGGAGGTTGTTGTCTAATTTCCAAGTGTTTATGCGGTTTTTGGAGTTCCCTTTGTCATTAATTTCCAATTTCATTGCACTGTGGTCTGATAATATGCATGGGATAATTTGAATTATTTTGCGTTTAGGTAGATATGCTCTATGGGCTAAAATGTGGTCTATTTTAGAGAAAGACCCATGTGCAGCTGAGAAAAATGTGTATTCTGATGTTGTGGGGTGGAACACTCTGTATACATCTACTAAGTCCATTTGTTCACACTTTTGGTTCAGATCTGTTATTTCTTTGCTGAGTTTCTGCCCCGTTGACCTGTCTTTTTGCATCAGAGGGGTGTTTATGTCCCCTATTACAATAGTGTTATTAGTTATTTGATTCTTCACATCTGTTAAGATTTGACTTGTAAATTTAGGTTCTCCATTGTTTGGTGCATAAATGTTTAGGATTGTTACCTCTTCCTCTTGCAGCTTTCCCCTAACTAGTATGTAATGGCCTTCTTTATCTCTTTTGATTGTATTTGGTTTGAAGTTTACATTGTCTGCAAACATAATAGCTACCCCTGCTTTTTTCTGGGGACCTTTTGCATGGAGAATTGTTTTCCAACCTTTAACTTTCAACCTGTGGATTTCCTTTTGAGTAAGATGTGTTTCCTGTATACAGCATATCGTTGGATTGTGTTTCTTAATCCACTCTTCCAATCTTTTCCTTTTGACTTGTGAATTGAGGCCATTTACATTAATTGTTCTAATGGTTATATGTTGGCTTATTCTAGTAATGTTATTTACTAGTTGCTGTTTTCCTCCTTTTGCTGTCTGTTTACTTACTTGTTCTGTTTAGGGGGTTATTTCTATCACTGTTCTTGGGATTGTGGTCTCTTTTTTCTCTGTCTAGAATATCTTTTAGTGCTGTTTGCAATGCTGGTTTGGCACTCATGAAGTTCTTCAGTTGTTCTTTGTCATGGAAATATTTTATTTCTCCACTAAACTTGAAGGATAGTTTTGCAGGATACATCAGTCTGGGTTGAAAATTGTTTTCTTTGAGTATCTGTAGTATCTCACTCCAAGCTCTTCTTGATTTCATGGTTTCCGTTGAGAAGTCTGCTATGATTCTGATCTGCTTTCCTTTATAGGTGATCTGTTTCTTTTCTTTAGCAGCTTTTAATAGTGTGTTCTTTTGCTGGATATCTGGGATCTTGACTATTATATGTGTGTGTGTGGTTTTCTTTGGGTTATGGCTTGTTGGGTTCTATATGCCTCAATTAACTGTACTTCAGTATCTTTTACCTTGTTTGGGAAATTTTCTGCTATTATTTCAGCAAATATTCTTTTTATATCATTTGTGTTGTCTCCTGCTGTTTCACTGACTCCTATTACTCAAATATTATTTCATTTTGCCTCATCTTGCAGCTGTTGGGTTGATTTTTCTTGGGTCTTTGATGATTTTATGAGATCCTTCCTTTCATGCTCATAAGCTGCCATCCTGTCTTCAAGGTCTGAAATTCTATCTTCGGTTTCATTTCAGCGGTTTTGCAAGCTTTCAGTGGAAGTTTTCAATTCCTGGCAATCTCTTTGGACCTTTTTCATTATTGGTAATTCATTCCTAAATTGCTCTTGCAACATTTCCATTTGTTTCCTATTTTCTTCTAATCTTTTATCTATTTCTTCTCTATGTGTATGGAACATTTCTTCCATTATAGTTTTCAGTTCATTTTTTGTCTGAGAGGTCATTGCAGGTATGTGGCTTATTTCTGCTTTAAGCCCTTCTTTGGCCTGATGGAGTTGTTTATTTATTTCGGATGCAATCTTTTCAGAACTTGCAGGTATGTGACTTCCTAGTTCCCCTGTATGCTCGCATCCAGGACTTGTTCTGGGTGGGGTTGAGTTCTGAGACTGCGTTTTGTTCTTCTGTCTTCCCATATTTGTGTATCAGATTCAAACTATTGAGCAATAAATTACCCAAGCAGTTTACCAGGCAAAGGTCTGTTGCAAAAGCTGCTCCAATGACTCCTTCTCTTTGGGAGAATGTCCCTTAAGCCTTCTGCTGCGAGTTCCACTTAAAAGGCTGCTCAGATGCTGGTTTGTGTGATGAGCTACTACCTACCGAGAGACCTGGGTGGGGCATGTAAAACCACTCCCCCGCCCTCCCAGGGTTCCCTGCAGGTATGAGGACAGATCTCCTCCCCCACTTGGTGATCAGGTCGCGGCGCGGATAGCTCACCCGTTTCGGAATCTGTGCAGGCAGAAAGAGTCCAAAGTGCCAATTTTTTGTGCTTCACCCACGATCTGCCACTCCCCGACGCTTCTGTTTCCTCACGCTCTCCGGGTCTGGGGGAGGGAGCAGGATGCTCCGCTCCTCTGTGTTCTTCATGCTGCCTTGGCCGTGGACTGCAGGCCACTGAGGGCCTTGGCTGCGGGGGCCGGGACCGGAGCAGGATCCTGGTTAGGTGCTCGGATTTGCGCAGCCTGCCCGAGGAGCGCAGGTTCTGAGACCGCCCTGTGCTGCAGCCGCTGAAAAGCCAATTTCTGGCCACAGTCGCTGGCGAGCTGCTCAGGTTCGGGAGGCGGGAGGGATCGAGCTGGCTGTGCCCACAGGGCGCTTGGACCCAGCCGAGCCTCCTCCAGTCCGCCGCATCGAGCGTCTCTGGTGCCCAACGCTCCGGGCTCTCCCGCATCTCACCACAGCAATTTGGGCCGCCCTGCCGCATCTCTTCTGGCAGCGCAGAGAAACAGGTTCAGTTTGAACTTCCCAGCTGAGGTCCCGGCATTTGCACTCACCAAGCCTGTCTCAATCTGGGGGTCTCTATCAGGGAGGATCCCTCCTTTGCTGCTCACCTGGTCGCCATCTTCCCGGAAGTCTCCCAGTGTTGTTTTAATTTGTGTCTCTAGAATGACCAGTGATTTTGGACATTTTTTCATATTTTTCTGATGTTTGTATTTCTTTACTTAAGAAGTGTGTATTCACCTAAGATGCCCACTTTGGGACTGGGTCTTTAAATTTGTGGGGGTCTTGGTCTATTTCAATTCTTTATATGTTGTAGATGGAAGTCCTTTTTCTGTTGGTGATTTCTTTTTCTGTGAAAAAGTGTTTGTTTGTTTGTTTTTTAGTAAGATGAGATCCTAGTTGTTGATTCTTTGGAGTGTTTCCTATGCACTTTGGGTTTTGTTCATGAAGTCTCTGCCTACCCTGATGTATTTAAGATTTCTATCTGCTTTCTCTTCCAGTAGATTCATTGTTTCTGTTTTAATATTTATGTTTTGATCCATTTTGAGTTTAGTTTAGTGCTTGGTGATGGACATAGGTATAGTTTTAGTCTTTAGCATGTACAGTGCAAGTTTTTCCATCATCAGTTATTAAAGAGGCTATCATTCTTCTTGTGAACACATTTGGCCCCTTTGTCAAAGATAAAGTGTCTGAGTATGTTTGGAGTTGTATCTGAATTTTCTAATTTGTTCCACTGATCCTCAGGTCTGTTTTTTGGCCAGTACCATGTTGATTTTAACACAGTAGCTTTGTATTAAAATTTCAAGTCAGGAATTGAGAGGCCTCATGTCTTACACTTGTTGCCCAGAATTATTCTTGTTATTCTAGGTCTCTTCTTTTACCAAATTAATTTTAGGAATGTTTTCTCTAGGTCTGTCAGATAGGCTAATGGTGTTTTGATTGAGATAGAATTAAATCTGTACAACAATTTTGGGAGTATGGCCATTTTCACTATGTACATTCTTCTTATCCATGCACAAGTGATATAATTCCACTTTCTGATCTTTTCAATCTCCTTTTTCAAAGTACTATAATTTTCAAGGTATAGATCTTTAACTTCCTTTGTTAGATTAATTCCTAATTATTTCATTTTTTGAAATGAATTAATTTTATTGTGAAAGTTGTGCTTTCTCTAAATTCTCTCTCAATGAGTTTGTTTGTGTGTAGGAATGCTACTGATTTTTGAGTGTTGACTTTGTATCTAACTAGGCAACTGAATGTGGTTAGTAAATCTAGAAGTCTTTTGGTGGAGATTTGGACTCTTCTATGTAGAGTATCATGCCATCTGTGAATAATGATAATGTAGCTACTTTTTTTTCTTGTCCGTGTTCCTTTTATTTCTCTAACTTGTATAATTGCTCCATCTAATACTTCCAGAACTATGATGGATAGTAGTGATGATATCACACATTTTTTCTTATTCCTGATTTTAGAGTTGAAGCTTTCAGTTTTTGTCCATTTACTATGATGTTCAATATTGGTTTGTCATAGATGGCTTTTATCAGGTTGAAGTAAAGGCTATCTATTCCAATTTTCTGTAGGATGTTTATCATGAATGAGTGTTGAACATTGTCAGCAGATTTTTCTGTACCTATTAAGATGATCATGTGATTTTTGTCTTTGACTCTGTTGGTATGGTGTTTTACATATACTGACTTTTAGATGTTCAACTTTTCCTGCATCTTTGGGATGAATCCCACTGGGTAATGGCATATAATCTTCATGATGATTTGCTACATCCTGATTGCTAGTATTTTATCGAGGAGTTTTGCATCTATATTCATTGGAGAGATTGGCCTCTAGTTCTCTTTATTGGTTGCATCTTTTTCGGGTTTTGGTATGACAGTAATACTTGCCTCCAGGAATGAGTTAGGGAGTACTGCTTCCCTTTCAATTTCATTAAAGAGTTTGAGGAGTATTGGCACTAAATCATCTGTGAATCCATCAGGACCTGGGCTTTCCTTTGTTATTCCTTTGCTATATTTTTAGTTAAAATTTCAATCTCATTCACTGATATTGGGTTATTGAGAATTTTTATATCTTCTTAATTCAGGTTTGGTAATTCATATGTTTCTAATAATCTGTCAATTTCTCTGTTTTTCCGCTATGAGAGTAAAGGTTTTCAAAGTAGGCATTGATGCTCTGAATTTCCACAGAATCTGTAGTGATTTCAACCTTTTCATTCCTTGATGTTTGAATTTGAGTCTTTTCTCTGCCTTTTTGGGTAAGATTGGCTAAGGGTTTACCAATTTTATTTATTCTTTCAAAGAACCAATTCTTCAACTGTTAATTCTGTGTATTGTCTTCTTAGGTCTTATTGCATTAATTTCTGCTCTGAACTTTGTAATTTCCTCCTTTGTATGGGCTTTGGGCTTGTCTTCCTCTTCTTTTTCTAGAAGCTTGAGGTGCACCATCAGGTTGCTTCTGTGTCATCATTCTGTTTCCCTTATGTGAGAGTTCACCGCTATACTATTGTAATAGGGGACCTAAATACCCCTCTGACGCAAAGAGACAGGTCAACTGGACAGAAACTCAGCAAAGAAATAACAGATCTGAACCAAAAGTATGAACAGATGGACTTAGTAGATGTATACAGAGTGTTAAACCCCACAGCATCAGAATACACATTTTTCTCAGCTGCACATGGGTCTTTCTCCAAAATTGACCACATTTTAGCCCATACAGCATATCTACCTAAATGCAAAAGAATTCAAATTATCCCATGCATATTATCGGACCACAATGCAATAAAATTGGAAATTAATGACAAAGAGAACTCCAAAAACCACATAAACACGTGGAA